>PVKA01007437.1:0-77844 GCA_004027165.1 Ctenomys sociabilis | reverse complement strand
TTTCTTGGTTTTGACACAGTGAACTATTATGACTGATCTGTAAATTCTTTCTTCATTTTTATTTTGGACAATTTTTATTGTTATATTCATTTATGTTTGTAAATAATTTATTTTCAATTTGCAATCTATGAAAAAATTAAAATAAAAAATGGTACAAAAAATAAAATAAAATCCCAAGAACAATGCTGTTGTACTATGGAAATGCATTCGCTTTGTCTTCTAGGATCCTCAATTCCTCAACATTGTGGTCTTCCCCAGTATCTCTTGTGTGTGGTCATGTGGTTAAGTCCTCACTTAAGGGCTATAAGGGAACCCAATCTTATGAGCAAGTGTCATCTACACCCACCTTCTGTCTCCCACTGACTTGGACTGCAATAAAACCATCATTCCAGTTACCTTCCAGATGACAAAACCAGTGCCTTAGACAATGATGGGACAACTCTTGGAAGGAGCCCATCCCCAGGATGACCATGAACAGCGCAGATTATGTTATTACCCGTCTAGACCTTCATCATCAGGACTGATATGTGAAATTGGTTCTGTAAGTCACTATCCTGTTGGGTTTCTTTGTTATAGCACTTAGACTTTAATTCGATCATCTAAAGTAAAACTTGTACATCAAACCCTTTGAATACATGATATATACAAACAGGGTGCACAGAACAAAAGATAGAAAGCATTGGTGAGGCTGTGGAGAAGAGGAAGGCTTTATACTTGGCTGATGGGACTACAAAACAATACAGTCCTTATGGAAAATACCATCTTCTCAAAAAAAAAAAAAAATCCTAAAATAAAACTGTCCTATGACACAGCATTCCCACTATTATCAATTGAAAGGAAATGGAATGTTTGTGTCAAAAAATCTGCATATTGATATTGAAGATACTGAATCAACTGAAGTGTCCATCAATAAATGAATGAAGGGATTTCACGCACACACATGTGTTTGTATTACTCAGTGACTGCGATAACAGTCTGAGAAACGTGTTAGTCAATTTCATCCTTATGAGAACAAAAGATTTAGTGGAAATACAGTAAACATCAAACATTAAAAAAGAAAAGCAAGTCTGGGTGTGTTGGTGCATGCCTGTAATCCCAGCACTAGGAAGCTGAAAACAGGAGTTCCCTATGAGTCTGAGCTCTGTAGTTGAGGCCTTCTACAAAAATACATTTAAAAAAAAATCAAATGTATGAGGCTGCTACCATATAGCATAGTATGTTATTATACAACAAACTTCACTCAATAAGTAGGAGTTATACTCTAGAGTAGTAATAAAAAGTATAATATAAAAATACATTAGTTTGTGACATAGTCATTTATTAGTAAGTGCTATGTGCTGCAAATAATTGGACATGCTATATTTTCATAGAACTGGCAATGTTTGTTCAGTGACTGCTCCAGAATCTCCTAGGTTTATGTCAGCATAGCACAAACAATATGGTAACCAAAATATCATTCTGCAGTATATGATTGAGCACAATGGAATACAACTCAGTCATTAAAATGAAGGAGACAGCATACATGCATCTAGTGGACATTAATGAAATGAGCCAGGCACAGAAACACAGTTGGGGAGATAGCTTGGTGGTCTAAGTACCTGCTTGGCAAGTGCAAGAACCCAGGTTCAATTCCTGGTACTGCAAGTAGTGCCAGCCCTGGAACTGGGTACGCTGTGCTAGCTACTGAAACTGGACACGGTGGCCCACTCCTGTAATCCCAGCACTGGGGAGGCTGCAACAGGAAGATCACTCTAAGTCTGAGCGGCGTAGTGATACCTTGCCCTAAATAAAGAAATACAAATACTACAAGGATTCATTCATATGTAGACTCTGTAGTGTTGATCTGCAAAAATGAAAAGTAAAATGTTACTTCCAGAGGGTGAAGTGGATGGAAATAGCAGAGATGTTCCTAATAGAATATATGGTTTTATGTAGATAAGAGTAATAATTTTTGAGATCTGTTGCACCACATCGTGATTAAAGTTAACAAAATATTTCATTCTTGAGAAAGGTTAAGAGAGTGAGTGAGAGTGTTTGTAATATAACAATGACAACTGGGATATAACGCACATGTCAAGGGCTAGAATTAATCCTTCTGGAAATAATATGTATTTGAAAACAGCATAACATATATAATATTTTATCTGTTAATTTAAAAAATGTTTAAAAAACAAAAAAAAAAAAAAACCCAGAAATTACCAGCAGAACACGAATTCTGTAAATACGATCTCTAAATACATCACAATGTGCAATAAATAAATTTGCATGTAAAATGGAATCTCAACCTTTTCCTGAACATGAATTAACACAAGGGCACCTTTTCTGAATTACAGTCTACTTCTTCATAAAGCAGAAATGGGTATGCCAGCGGGAGTGAGCAGGGGAAGGGGAGAAGAAGAAAGGGCCACCAGGACGTGCTGAGGCCACAGCTAGGAGGTTCCACTGAGGTCACTGGGGCTGCACCTGTGTCTCCTCTTAGAAAGGGGTTTGGGAACACTAGTCAGAGATCACTGAGTCTAAAATGTGATAATCACACTTGATGGGAAGTTCTGACTCAGGTCAGGCCACTGTGATTGGTTTTTCATTCGTTTTTTCACAATACTATTGTTAACATAAACAAAGAATCTAAAACAGCATTTTCTGCATATGTTGCAGTGTACTAATCAGCTTCTCTTCTGGTTGGTTAACAACCTAAGTTCACAGATCAAAAATTGGAGAAATGGAAAGGCCGCAAGTTCAGCCAACATTTTGGCCATAGTCTTTCAAGGTCAGTGAAGACTCAGGATGTAGGAGAACCTGTACTGTAACAACTCAGTTATCCCCCAAGTTTTCTGATCAAGGAGATTATGGATCAACAGAAGAATGTGATCAATGATCTATGGTGTGCTTAAGGAGAGTCACATGCAGAGAAAACTTTCTCTCAGGCTTTCACAGAGAGCAAACCGGTCAAGCAATGGCCGTGACTCATTCACATGGCTGACGCTGACACAGGGTCTACAAAGTGCAGTACAGGGTTACTGGATAAATCCTGAAGGGACTTAACTGACCTCATCAGATACCAAAGCTACATTTCTTGTTATATAGGTGTTGCTTTATCTTAGTCTTAACCATCCAGCAGAAAATTATAAAAATGAGGTATACAAAGTAAAGCCATATTAATATGCTGAGCTGTAAAAGACTGAAGCCAACAACTTCTGACATTGCCAGTCCTATGGATAACCCACTACTACTATGGACTACTGGATTATATTGTTTTATTTTGCTGAATTCACATACCTATAATATTTAAATGACAAAACCAAACAAAAAGGGGGATACAAATTACCTACCACTTTGTATGTGTATATTCAAAATAAGACTGATATACAGCTACATAATTTTAATTCAATGAATGGAAACATTTGTTCTAATAGTGTTTTAAACAGGATATAGTGTCTGTATCTTGTACAATGAATATCCACTAAGACAATAATATGCAGTCTATTAATTTTTGAAACTCTCTGACTGATTTGATACTGTTTCATTGCTATTTGTTTCTCAATAAAATTATAGGATAAATAGAAAAAAAATAAACGGCATTTTCAAAAAAGGAACAACTGAGAAGCTTCTGCATGCCAAAAGAAATCACCAACATGATAAGAGATATCTGCTAAAATAATATCTGTAAATATAATATCATGGATGCACCTTGTACAATACCAAAACGTTATGAAAACAGTTTGCAATGTATTAATTCATCCAATGTGTATGGTTAAGGTGTCTTGAAACTGCCTGATTGACATTTGTATTTTAATAAAATAAAAATAAATGAAAAAAAAAAAAAAGAAATCACCAACAGAATGAAAAGACAACCCATAAATTGGAAAAAATATAGTAACCAACAATCTCACAGACAAAGGACTTCTATCTAAATTATATAAAGAAAGAAAAAAAATTCAGCCCCCAAAATTTAAAGATCCAATCCAAAACTTGGCATCTGAGATGAATATACACTTTCCAGAGGAAGAAATACCAGAAGCAAAGAAATACACGAAAAAATGGCCATTTGAGAAATGCAAATTGAAACAACATTGAGATACCATTTCACCTCAGAAAGAATGACTGCCATAAAGAAATCAACTAATAAATGCTGAAGAGGTTGTGGGGGCAAAGGAGCCCTTCTCCACTGCTGGTGGGAATGTACACTGGTATAACCACTATGGAAATCAGTGTGGAGATTTCTCAAAAAACTAGGACTGGAAATCCCATTCAATCCAGCTGTTCCATTTCTGGATATTTCCTCAGAAGAATTGAAAACAGCATACTACAGTGTTATATATGCACCCATGTTTATAACGGCACAATTTGTCATAAGCAAATCTTGGAAACCACCAAAATGTCCATCATTTGAGGAATGGATGAAAAAGATGTGGTGGTTTTATACAATGAAGTCCTACTCAGCTATAGAGAAAGACAAACTCAAAGCCTTTACAGGCAAGTGGATGCAACTAGAGGCTAGGCTACACTCACAAGTGAGATAAATCAGCCCCACAGGCTTAAATATCATATTGTCTCCTTAGTGTAAGAACCTGAAAGTATAACTAAAACCTGAAAGATATAATGGAGATAATAAAATGGACAGAAGCTGAACTTACCAATTTTATAAAAAAAGGAACAGTACTGTTCTGGCCATTGCAGAATTTAATGTATTTAACATTTGTTTTGCAAAGTTTGAAAGTATGTCTTCTTAAAGGGGAAATTTTTGTTTGAAAATGGCATTTTTCCTGAGAGAACATCTACTGTGTGTGTGTGTGTGTGTGTGTGTGTGTGTGTGTGTGTGTGTGTGTGTGTGTGTGTGTGTGTGTAAAACAATGCTTTCTTATTTGTTCAGATAGTCTATTCCAAGAAAAATAATTTGTCAAAACTGTTTTTTGATTGTTGGAAAGAAAATTCAACATAAACCAGCCTAAACAAAAAAGAGGAATTTGTGGGCTCATAACTGAAATGACAGATAGGGCAGAGATGCTTTGATCTAAGATGTTCTCTCCCCTTCCTTCCCTGCTTGTCTCTGCTTGCCATTATTTACCCATCTTACAGCGATTTCCCACACAGAGAAGCATCCTGTCTCTCAGTGTCCTCATCCTGTCACCTTCAAGGAGCAAGAGGGAGCAAAATTCGTCTCTCCTGGCTTCCCAGACATATCTCTGAGGAGGCTTCATTTGACTTCATTTTAGCCATCTGTGAATTCCTGGGCAATCCCTGTGGCCAGGACGAGGAGACATGGAAAAGCTGTGGTCCCCTGAGTGTCCCGGATGGAGAGTGATGGACAGACTAAAGTTCAGAGTTTTAAAATTCCTTGTAACATTTTATTTTGCAATTTTTAAGATGGTGAGACTGTGTTTGGAATTTTTAAACAATGTTCTTCCTGCTTCCTACTCTGAATAATTAACTTTTAATACTAGTTAAATGACTGTCTATATTTCTCACAACTTAAAAACAATGGTACTGGGAGTAATTAGTTACATTATGGCTTAAAAAGCCCACTTTCATTTGGGGAGCTCTAGTTTCTTGTTGGGTTATTCTATATTCCTGTGAGGTTAGCAAACTTGGTAAGGAAAAGCAAGGCAAGGCAAGGCAAATCTCACTTTTTAAATACATATGTACTTCATAAGAGGTTATGTTAAATTATAGATAAGGCTGGCTCACCTAAACTTGTCATTTTTAAAGTTTATATCATGTTAGAAAAGGTGTGTGGAAGTAGGCAACACATAATCCCTGCTTTGGAGGTTTACACAATAACTCTAGGTGTCCTTGCAATAAGACATCATGATTATTAAAACTATAAATTGCTTCCTAGAGGAGCAAACAGAGCTGACTGAGGCCACATGTTAAAAATCTACAATTCAATTTGGCATGGTACCTTGTATTAAAATATATCCCAAACCACTTTACAGAAGTGAAATTTCCATTTCCAAGCCAATGTGTGCTATAGATTTCAGAACATCTGTGCGCAAACATTGCCTCACGGAAAATACAAAGCTGAGGCATGAGGTCATAAGATGAAAATCCAAAGGAGGATTTAGCAGGCATGTACCACTGGGGAGGGATGGAAGGAAGGAAGAGACACACTGACACGAACAGAAACACACGGATGTGTGAGATTTAGGACTGGAGCTGTGATGACTCAAAGACACATCAGCCATGTTTCCCCTGGAGGAGGCTGAAGGTCAATCTTTTCAAATGGTCCAAAGGAGTAGCAGAAGAAGTTAAGGAAACAGAAGAAGTACGAGGTAAAGACTGACAAGCCCTCCAAGTATTTGCTAAATGCCTAGAGATGGAATTAATACTTTCAGAGTCATGTGGGATAAAAGCAATAAAATGCCAAATTCTGAGTGCCACAGAAAATTATTACCCGGGAAGATTAGAGGAAAGAGGGTGCTGTTAAAGCTAATTTCAGATGCATAGACTTAGACATGAGCTATACATTTAAAAAATAATGTGTATTTTAATGTAGAAAAATTAAACTATAATTTTAGGGTCTACATGATTTAAAGTATAAAACACAGTGTTTATTTTATTTTTAGTCCTGAGAACAAGTGTCATGCTTGTGTCTAGTACCCCTCCCCCCAGTGCCTCCTGCAGTCCTAGGTAGGACTTTTTCAGAGGTAGCTGGATCTAGGGTGTGTGACTGATTCTTGGTGCAGTGTTAGGATTAAGGCTACTAGGATTAAGGGTGAGTTATCAATAAATCAGTCCACTGATTTGTTTAGTGCCACCTCAGTCCCAGTAACCTGGACAGAAAGAGTATTCTTCTGTCCTGCTTGCTTGCTACCTTCTACCCACCATGAACTGTTTCTCCTCGGTGATGCCTATCCTTCTTGACACTCTGCCTTACAGCCAGCCAGTTATAGACTGAAACCTCTACAAACTGTGAGCTAAGTGAACTTTTTCCCCTTTAATTTGGATGTTAAGTGATTTGTCTGAGCAACAAGAAAAGAAATTAGGACAACAAGTTAATGGGAAATTATGTCTAATGAGTTACAAATAAGAGTTTGATGTCTTAACCTTGATCCATTACATAAAGTCCTGCTTTTGAAACTAAATAAATTTAAGTTACAGAGTTACATCAAAACTCTGTGTGTTCATGTTGGAGTGTAGTGTGTGTGTGTGTGTATGTGTGTGTGTGTACATGTAATCTGACTTATTTACAGTGGTTACTGGAGGTTGGAAAGGGAAGTGGGGGATACAAAAGGGTCAATTAATAAGAATGAACAATACTATTTGAGAAGAGGATGAAGTTCAGATGTGTCATTGCACAGTAGAATGACTACAGTTAATTTATTATATATTTCAAGGTAGCTACAGGAACTGTAATTTATCTTTTCTTTGTGATAAATGTATGGGGTGATTATTATTTACTGATTTAATTATTATACATTGCATACATGTGTCAGTTAAAATATAATTCTATGGCTTATATTTCCCATAAATTAAAATATTTTTAAAACTTCAATTTCTACATTTCGAATGAACACTGGATTCTCAAGTGTCCATTTTAACTATCACTGATGTAGCAAATCTTTCTTCCATACTGTGTGTGCATAGCCTTGTTCAAGTTCCATGAACTCCAAGATTATCAATTTAACAAGGGGCTTAGATTACCTTAAAAGCTATACATTTCTTTTAATTGAATATACTTTTAAGCTCCAAAGATTTCTACATGGAAATACAGTGCAATTCTATGTCTTAAGTGAGTTATTTTTGGTTGGCAGCTCCCCAAATTTAAATTTGGCAAGAACATCATTTCACATGCAATATAGAAAGCAGTATGAAGAATGGAGAAAACAAATCTTTAGTGTGCTATTTCCCAAAATGTTTGGAAATACTAAATTTTTCAGTGGGGGTAATAAACAAATTTAGTATGATTTGCCTTAAAGGGACATGGAAGATTATCACTGAATTTTGGCATTTTCACAAAGGTTTAGCAACCATAAATAAAGATGGGTAGACAGATACATAGCTAGGTGATAGATACTATAGACATCTATCATGATGTCTATAGTGGACAGATAGAAATGACAGTTCTAAATCTAGATAGGTA
This sequence comes from Ctenomys sociabilis, assembly GCA_004027165.1. Taxonomy (NCBI): domain Eukaryota; kingdom Metazoa; phylum Chordata; class Mammalia; order Rodentia; family Ctenomyidae; genus Ctenomys; species Ctenomys sociabilis. The sequence continues at coordinate 69,764 of PVKA01007437.1, read as the reverse complement.
CAGCTATCCCTTGTTAAATTCATGCATATACCAAGATTCATATAGACCAAGATTCATATAATTCATTTATTATTCCTTTAATTTGTAGTATTTTAAAAATCCATATTAACCGAAAAAAAACAACAAAAAACCCTTGTGTTCTTCAAAGGAAAAACAATCATTCTGAATATTTTGTATTATCACATAGTTTTAAAAGGTTTACAGAATAAAAGCTCCTCCTCAGCACCTGTCCACTGTGTCACTTTAAAATGAAAAGCCATACAATGCAGCTGTCAACAGTGTCATATCCCAGGGGCCAGGGAGATGGCTCAGTAGAATGAGCTTCCCTGACAAGCACAAGGGCCTGAGTTCAATCCCTGGTTCCACCAAAAAACAAGCAAACTAAAGTGTCATATCCAGAGTCCGGATGATAATCTTGGTATAGGGGTTGTCCAGTCATAGACATAAAACCTGTACTGACTTCGACACTTGACACAATGCCAGGCATGTAATAGACAGGCAGAAAATAATGGGCATCTTTGTTGTTGCCAGTGCTGTGTGTAGCCCTGAGTCTCTTCGGATAATGGTGAGCAGGTTTTGAGAGGCTATTCTGGTGAGGGCTCCAGTTGCCCTTCTGAGACTCCAGAGTCCCTGGAGTCTAGCCTTCCCTGGGTGGTGGCCCAGGGAAGGGCTGCTGAGGACTGTTTAGCTAGGGCAGGCTCAGGGCTTACCTATTCCTTTCTCTAAAAGGGGAAGTATCATATCATATAGTATGAAAAGTCACACACACATACATGTACACGAACACATGTGCATACCAAACTGGATACTGAAATCCTGTGTATGTGTTTCGTATCAGTTTTCATTAGTCACCTATATCAGGGATTCTTAACCTGTACTTGGGCTTTGGAAAGAGAATAGTTTCTATAAACTACTAGAAATTATCTGCTGAATATGTTTGAAGGGGTATCATTTGTTTTTGTGTTCATTTTATATGAAGAAGAGTCCATGACTTGAGAATTTCTTCAAAGATTCCATGTCCCTAAAATAGTCAACAACTCCTCATTGAGCTTCAATTTCCTCTTCTGACATGGGCTAAATATAATAGTTATAACAGCTTCACACAGTTGCTGGAGGATCAAAACATTTGCTATTATCAGTCTTGTTGCCGTTATCCTTTCTCAGTCCTTGTGAATGTTACTGATTACCCTGTCTCGTCCACAAGAACTGAGCATCTCTCATCTGCTTTTGAGTGCCATGCAACAGCTTGCCTAAGCAGTAAGCAATGAAAATCAGAGTGAGGTCCTGCACCAAAAGCAGAGTCAACACATGTGTTTTGTTCCATTCACAAAAAAATGAAGCAGTTGTGAACATTTTAAAAATCAGGAGTTTTTATCCCTCCCAAAATTTCCAGATTTCATGAAACCCTAAAACATCTGGTTCGCTGGAGTCCCTTTCTCGTAGGGTGACAACAGGCTGGAACAGACAGAGGCACACAGGGTTCCCATAGTTACACCCTTCTCACCTGCTTCCCCCATCTGATGGCCCTGTAGGTGTCCCAAAGTTACAGTTACCCCTAAATCTAAGCTAATTATAATCACTATGTGTCGAAAATATATAAAATAAGGTGTTATTTCCCTCCACCTTTTCTTTCATTCTTGGCATCTTCTTTAAAGTTTCAAATACAGAATAGTTAGAACAATTGAGGTAACTAAGGGCAAGCTACAGTTGTTGCTTTTTCTATCAGTGAATTCTTTTCTTTTGAAAGACCATCCATGAACAGAAATTGGCCCACAGTGTGCTCTTAAGATCTATATAAGAAACAAACAGCTAATGCAACTGGAGAGAGTAATTCCCAGTCTCAATTCATCTTCTGACAATGCACAAGTTGACAAAGATAGAGAAATAAGTGGATTAGGTGTCATTTAGAGAATCTGAAAGAAATAAGCAAGTCTAGGGCAGACTTGTTGTGCCTTGATGAAAATGTTACTTTTAAAGATAGGAAAAGTTTGAAATATAGCATCATGCTTATTTCTTTTCAGTTGCAAAAGTGTTAAAGATTTCATAACATAAAACATTGTCTAGAATTTATGAAGAGGGAGAGCCACTGTGAATGCTAAAAATGCACTGTTGAATAATCAAGGATAGGTAATTTAAAAAAATTATTAGTACATGTTTATAGTCCATAATGATCATAGTCCTCATGGGAAGTTGGCACATGTACATAACACGTCGTAATTCTTTATAGAGCCCCTCCACTGTCCCCCCATTTCCATCTCTTATCCACTTCCTGTTTGCAAAGGACCCATCTCTCTATTTCCTATTATCTATTCTTTGCCCTTATTCACATTTTTGGTTTCTCATACTTAAGCTTGTCTACCTGATCTATTTCCCTTAATATGATGGTCTCAATATCTATCAGCTTTCCTACAAATGACTCATTTATCCTTCTTTAGGACAGAGTCATACCGCATTGTATATAAATAACACATTTTCTCTATCCATTTATCTGTTGAACATATACAAACATGGATGTGTATGTATATTTGGGTCAAATAGAATTTCTAGTTTTAGTTTTTTAAGGAACCTCCAAACTGATTCCTACAACAAATGTACTTGTTTACTTTCTCACCAATACTTTATAAGAGTTCCTTTCTACCCTGCCACCTAGTCAGCATTTGTTGTAGTTTGATTTTCTGGCTAGCCAGTCTTTGTCCAAGAACAAATCTCAGTGTTGTTTTAATTTGCATTTCTTCAATGGCTGGAGACAATGAAAGTTTTTCATGCCATTTGAATGTTTTTAATTGACCATGTGTGTTTCTTCTTCTAAAAATTGTCTTCATTTCACTTGACCTTTTGTTGATTTGGTCTTTTATTTTGGGGAGGTCTAGTTTTGTTTTTTTTTTTAAATGAATTTTGGACAGGATCTACAGGGTGTACAGGATCTCGCCATGTAGCTCAGACTTGTAATTATTCTCCTCTTTTCAGCCTCCCAAGGGCTGGGATTACAGGCCCATGCCACGACACCCAGTCTCAATCACAGTCTCAGCGTGCCCTGAGGGTGGGGCTGGCACAGCACTCAGGGGATCAAACCCCAGCCTCTGTGCTCTGCCTAAACAGGAGCTTTAGTCCACTGAGCTAATTGGCCCACCTGAGATCTAGTTTTTAAATTTCTTTATATACTCTAGATATTAGTCCACTTTCTAAAGAATAGTAGTCAACTTTTTCCTAATCTGTAGGGTTTTTTTATTCTGTTGGTTGTTTCTTTTGCTTTACAGTTTTTTTTGTTTGATACAATCTCATTTGTTGATTCATAATACCATTTCTTGTACATTCAGAAAGTCTTGCCTACACATAGGACACATATCAAGTACCTAGACCTATGAAAGATTTCAAGATGTATACAGTCATTATCAAACCAAAAATTACACTTGATCATGCACTATAGCTAAGACTTTAGCATAAGTACCTCGGTGAACACAGGCCATCCATTTCAGCATGCAGCCCATAGGAAGTTTTTCTAAACCTAATTGCAGGGGCCATTTGGGTTAGAGCGAGGCGGGGCTGTAAATCTGCCATTCTGAGAGGGCAGCCTTTCTCCATGCACACTGAACCAATATTCTTGCTATGAAACTCTGTAAGCTAGCTTCAGTGACTCTGTAGTAAAATGCTCCTCAATAAACTTGTTTTCACAAGAACTTTGCCCACTCATGCATCCCAAAGCTGTTGTAATCTTCATTGTTGAGGCTGATCTAACAGCACAGACATTATTCTATTTCTTGACATGTTTAAAGTTCTCTAATGAATAAAGCTAACAGCTCATGGCTGCTTCAACTGTCATTTGATTACCCCGGGGAGATTTTTTCTTTCTTTCTTTCTTTTTTTTGTCTTTAACATCGGCCTCCTAGTTTGTTTTTAACTACCTTGTGCACAGAAGTCTGAGAGGGAAAGCAGATCAAAGATCAGCTCGCAACATAAAAAGCAGCTGTAGTTAATTAAAGGCAAATGAAGGACATCTGACCAGCTTCTTTATGAGCCGCTTTGTCACACATTCAACAGTCTATAATCTCAGTGACCTTGTCCCTTGGACCTGAACTGTTGCCAAACCTAAGAATTGGCTATGTCTCAAGTTATAAACCAGTGGAAAAAAAAAGAAAGGACTAGCCAGGGCGTGTCTTAAGGAAAGAGGAAATGATGTGGAAAAGGATTATAGTGAGGATGGGATTATCTGAGAGACACAGAGATCAGTAACAGATTCTATTAGAAAGCAGAATGTCTTTTGTTACACTGGAAATAGTTTATTAATTTGCATCTTTCTATTAATCAGTGTTATTGAACTTTTTTACATATTGATTTTTCATTTGCATTTTTTTCAATCTGAGGAATTGTGTATCCATCTCAGAGGCCCATTTTTTGATTGGGTCTTTAAATTTGGGAGATCTGATTTTTTTTCAGTTCTTTGTATGTTTTAAATAAAAGTCTTTTGTCTAAAAGACAGTTAGCCTAAAATTTTCCCATTTTGTGGGTTGTCTCTTTGTTTATGACTTCTCTTGTTGTGTAAACCCTTTTTAAAAGGATGAGAACCCAGTTATGGATTGTTTGCATTATTTCCAAAATGATTGTTTTGTTTTTTTTTTCATGAAATGTTTGCCTACATCTATGTCTTTAAGAATTCTGTCTATTTTCTCTTCAAAAAGATTTAGTTTTTTTTTTTTTTTTAATATTTAGGTATTTGATTCATTTCAGTTTTAGTGCCTGATGACAGATCTGAGTCCACTGTTGGTCTTTGGTATGTGGAAAGCCAGCTTTTCCAGCATCATTTATTAAAGAGCCTGTATTTGTCCCAGTGAATATGTGTGAATCTTTTGTCAAGATAAGGTGACTGAGTGTGTTTCAGATTTCTGCATCTTCTAATCTGTCCCAGTGACCTTCACATCTTTTTTCCCCTAGTACCACATTATTTTTATTGTAGTAGCTTTGTAGTATAATTTCAAGTCAGGAATTGTAATAGCCCCGACCTTGCCTTTGTTGCTGAGAATTGTTTCTGCTATTCTAGGTTTCATCTGGTTCCAAAGAATGGCTATCACCAAGAAATCAACTAATAACAAATACATAAGGAGTTCCAGGGGAAAGGAACACTTCTCCACTATTGGTGGGAGTGTAAACTGGTGCATCCACTGTGGAAATCCTGTATGGAGTTTCCTCAAAATCTAAGATTAGAGGTTCCATTTTCCCAACTATCTCCTTTCTGGGTATCTTCTGAGAAATATTAAAAAAATCATACCACAGTGATATGTGTGCACCCGTGTTTACAGCAGTACAGTTTGCAAGAGCTAAGTCATGGAAACAACTCCAATTGCCTATCAACCAATGGATGATAAAGAAGATTTCTTTTTTTTTTTAACACATAATAGAGTACTACTCAGAAGGATAAAGTTGAGGCATTTCTAGGTAAATAGGTGCAGTTTGAGAATGTACTCTTGGGCCGGGGAGATGGCTCAGTGAAATAAAGTACTTCCCTGGCAAGCACAAGGGCCTGATTTCAAACTCCGGTTCCAGCAAAAAAAAACAAAAAAACAGAGAATGTACTCTTAAGTGAAATAAATTGGACTCGTGTGTATAAACATTGCAATATCTCCCTTGTGTGAGAAACTGAAAGAATAAATAGCACCAAAATGTAAAACGGATATTGTGAAATGGGAAAGAAGAAAGAACTAGGGTAAGAAATTGTTCAAAAGTGAAGAAGAAATAGGGAGGGGAAAAGGAAAGAGGGGAATAGGGAAATAAATGATTTAAAAAGGATAAAATGGAAACAAAGCTTTGCAAATACAGAGGGGAAGATGGGCTGAAGGGAAGAAAGCTATTAGGGAAAAAAGAGAGACCAAAATATACCATGTATAGTACGGTACAAATCCCCTTTGATGAACATGATCATTATGTATATCTAAAATGAACCAATAAACTTAATTATAAAAATATTTTGTTATAGAGAGCAAAAGATAAGCAATAAGGTATGATAGGTACAGTATTGGAGAGGTAAAACTCAATATTTATTCTATTAGGGTTTTTAAAGAAAATGAACTAAGAATATTCATTTAGGATCTAGTATTCAAACTTTTAAAAGTTGTAATTGTTCCTATATTTAAAAAGCTAAGGAGCTGGGGAGATGGCTCAGTGGAATAAGCACTTCCCTGGCAAGTGCAAGGGCCTGAGTTCCATCCCTGGTTCCGCAAAAAAAAAAAAAAAAAAAAAAAAGTCAAATAAAGTATTTGCTGTAACTTATGTAATAATTAAACAACAAGGCCTCCTTGAGTTTCTAATATGTATCCAGCACTGAGGAAAAGGTAAAATAAAAAGATGCAAACCTCATATAAGAAATTTGTAAGCTTTCTGAAAAACAAGTCTAGTATGTGGAAAATTAACAGACTCTATAAGGTTATTGGTTTATTGTCTTCTGTTGAATTTCCACCGAGTTCTTTTATGTCAGACATGAATATGAAATGGCATAGCTTTCTGTATATTTGCTATGTTTGAGTTTGTATTGAAAAATTGAATAGCATTTTTCAAATGTGTCAAAATTATCAATTCTTCATAAACCTTTTCACATTCTTTCAATAAATAAATAAATAAATTTATATTTAAAAGATTATTCACATCTTAATCATTAAAGTAAAACAGTAATATTTTAATAACAAATGCAACATAAGTTCATTCTTAAAATTTGAAAAATTCCAAAAACATGTTTAAAGAAAGTAAAGTTCCCCAATACCCTGACACAAGGGCCTGAGTTCAATTCCTGGTTCTGGAAAAAAAAAATTATATATATGGGCCAGGGAGATGGCTCAGTGGAATAAGCACTTCCTTGGGCTATGGCAGAGCCCTGTTAAAGTTTATATTTAAATCAAGAAAACACTTTGACTCTACCTCATGACAAAAACGGCAAAGTAGCGCAGTGTGTTTATGCGGGTAGATGGGTAAAAAGACCATTGCATATACATATATTTGGAGTAAAATGTTCACTCCAATTCATTAACACCAGGAAAATATCTGTCAGGGTCTACATGACCCTTTAGAAATACATCTCCTGTACACCTAAAAGAAAAGCCCCAGATCCTCTATAATCCCCAACGTAACCACACAGCTCCCGTCTCTGCTGTGAGCACACTTGTTACAGGACCAAAATGGCACACATCATGCCCTGACTTGCACATTCTCTTGACTGGAGATTAGGAGACAGGGAAAGATGCCTGCTATCTCTAGGGATGCTATGGAATTGCTAATTATTCCTCATTGACTACTAGCCATGGTAACGAAGTCAAAGTCCTATAGAAGACACTAAAATCAGTGAGGCCCCTTTGAGCTTTTAACATGTATTTGGGGGTACAATGTAAAAACAAATAAACTATTGTTAGAAATTTAAAAATGTGTTCAACTTTACAATGTAAACTGTGCAAGACAACCATCAAATCAACTGAGCTTTTGAAGAGCAATTATAAAGTAAATTACATGAGTTTTTGGTGCAGTTTTTCTTTTCTTTTTTTTTTTGTATCAAACATTAGAACTGAAGTTTCTAACATGACCATCTATAAAAATATTTAAAAGGTATTGTCACTGTATGAAACATTTTGGGGGCTCATACTATTCCCACATTGGAGACTGGCTTGTAATTTTAATTAACCTACAGAGATATTTATTAGAACAGTTGTACTTCCTGTAAAGAACCACACATCAAATGGAACTGAGAAAGGAGGGGCAAATACAGAAAAAGACTGGACTGAATGATACATTCTTTAATACTACAGTATTTCATGTTGTTTCTGCTCCAAAATTCACATTGAAATTGAATTGTCATTATAGCATTATTAGAGGTGGGGCTTTGAAGAAGTGATTAGAGCGTAAAACCTCCACCCAGATGGGTAGGACTTGGAGTCACACTTGTGCTGTTATAAGGAGTACATTTGGCTCTTTTTTCTCTCTTGCCCTCTCTTGTCCTTCTGTCCTGGGATGGCACAGTAAGAAGGAAAGTCCTTACCAGATTCCAGACCCTTCACTGATCTTCACAGCCTCCAGAACTGTGAGCCAGAAATTTCTGGTCATTGTAAATTACCCTGTCTAAGGATTCCACTGTAGCAACAAAAAAACAATTAAGACAGAAAACAAAAGAATATACATGACCTCATGAGCTGTGGAGATAGCTCAGAAGTCTAAGTGCCTGGCTGGCAAGCAAAAGGACCCAAGTTTGATTCCTGATATTGCATACCTTGCCAGAATCTGCATGGTGGTGCATGCCTCCTGTTTCAGCTTCCCTAATCCCAGCTGAAACAGGAGGATCACTGTAGGTCTGAATTGCAAGTGAGACCCTGTATCAAATAAAAAAGAATATATATATTCTATATATATATATATCCTCAAAATAAAAATACCAATCACTGTTTGTAGAATAATTTCTTCCTGAAGAGCATTCCAAGAATAAGTACTCCCCATTTTTTTGTTAAAATAGTGTGTTGAAATAAGGTACTAGGTAAAAAACAATTATGGCTTTTAGTGAATAGATTCTTATTTCTTCTTCATTTAAAAATTACTTTATGTTCATACTCTATAACTGCACAGGACTTCAGAGAAAGTGGATAAGGAGAAGTTGTACAGTCTAACTTGGGTTTCTTGTTTATTTTAACGTATTTATTAACATACAGGTGGAAGAAGAGATACAGTGAATTTCAAAGATGTGGAATGGATACAATACATTAGTGAGATACAGGGGACTTTTAAGGCAATGGAATTATTTTGTGTGGTACCCAGAATGGTGGACATGTCAATATGTCTTCACCCAAACCTGTAGAACACACACCAACAGTGAGCCTTAATGTGGACTATGCACCTTGGGGGACGTGTTGGTGTGTTCATCAGTTGTCACCTAACATGCTTCAGTGGCATGTGACTTTGATAGTCAGGAGATTGCGTATGTGTGACATAAGGAGTGTGTAGGAGTCTTCTGTAGGTTCTGCTCACTTGTGCCCTGAACATAAAATGTCTCTGAAAAATAAACTTTTATCTTTAAAAATGACTCAGGGGAAATCAAGGCTCTGATAGAGAATAGAAGGTGGGAAAGTTAGAAGATATACCCGGCAAAAGATAAAAGGCTATCTAAAAGAAGGCTAAGTTATTTTTTAATGTATTTTATATAGGGTTTCACTACACAGTTCAGACTCCTCTTGTTTTTAGCCTCCCCAGCGCTGAGATTATAGGCATGCGCCACCACACCCAGAGTCGGTGGCTGGCTCAGCACTCCCACGGGCAGGATTGATGCAGATCGAACCCTGGTCCCTGTGCTTGCCTGAGCAGCGGCTTAGTCCACTCAGCCATCTTGCCGGCCCAAGGCTAAATTCTTAGAAATGAAAGAATTTCACTATGCATAGTTCTGAGTATATTTTTGTATAATGATGAAAATATTTTATGAGTTGAACTATCCATTATAGTAGCTACCAGCTTCGTGTGACTACTGAGCACATAAAATGTGGCTAGTACAACTGAAGAATTGCTTTCTGTTTCACTTTTAATTTAAAACTAAACATTCATACATCTGTACATACCACACTGGACAGTGAAAGGCACATCATGGAACAATATGGTGATAGTCATGCAATATAAAAATGGAGCATTATATAGGAGTTAGACAGTGCAGGATATTCTAGCTATGTTAAAAGGTCTTAAAATTATTTAAAAGAAGATTAGAAACTAACAAAAAAGCCCAAGGGGAGTAACCTGCATGCTCAGTTCATCAGCCTCGGAATGCAAAGGAAATAATGTATTGGGGTGAACTGACAGTTTTTCCTTGGCTCCCAAGGAAGACAGTGTTATATAATCCAGGCAGAAGAGAGGGTGGCATGAAAATAGAGGGATCTGAGTGGCATCTGGGAGGAAGGAAGGATGGACTGGATAGGAGGAATGAGGGAGATAAAGAGAAGAGCTACATAGGACTTGAAGATTGTGAATGGTGGTGTCATGCTGAAAAATACATTTGAAGAAACACAATGAATTCAGTCATAGATACACCTAGGGAGAAGGGAGGGCTAGGCATCAAGTGAGATGATACACGCTAGGAGGCCGCAGTGCGGGAACGGGCACTCACTCAGGTTGTGAAAGGGGGTGAGATGATTCAGAGTAAGTCTGAAAGTTCCAGGGAACACCAACAACCAGTGTGACCACTCCGCTTTGAAAGCAGCTTCCTATTATTCCCTGCATTTTACAGCAAGGCATATTAATCCACACTTGCTGGGATTAAAACTTCACGCTGACAGTCTCAGCACTGCGCAGCTCATTCCCAGAGGACACTCCTTTGGAGTCCCTTCCCATACCACCCCTATTTTAGGACACACAGGCACAGAAAGTACCACTCCAAATTCAATTTTTTTTTTCATTCAAGACATAGTGTCTAGGAAGACAGAGTGAATGCAGAAGAAGAATCTTCCCTGGAGAGAGAGATATATGCTATTAATTGAGGATATTTTATAAGAAGTTAATGAGAAAACAGTTCTTGAAAAATGTGAGCATTTCTGTCTCCTATAAATTTATGGCCAGACAAATATCTAGTGTTCTTCCTATACCTGGCAAACCATCAGCAATTGAAAAACAATTCTAGAAACAGAGGTACACACATACGTATATTAAGTGGATGTATAATATAAACTCACTAAGCTAAAGACAAAGACTAAAGAGTCTATTTCTGGGCCCTGTGGTTTACCTTGAATTAGCAATAGTTTTCACTACTCAAATAAGAATATTTACGGATGAAACTCATGCTTCTGAATAAAATTCATGGTAGGCAATGTTACAGTATGTGGCTACTACTGTAAATTATTTAGGGGTACCAGACTATCAAATTTTCTTATGTGGGAAAGTAGAACTTAAAAATTGAGATATTACTTTCTGTAACTTAAATATTCATAAAATCTAGGAGGCAAGTATAAGTATAGAGACCCTCACAGAATGTTCTGATGTCAGGGACCCAACAGACATTTCTCCATAAATAAATTATGGAGAACCCATCTTGGGTCACACTTTCATTTAGTAACCTACAATACAAAGCACCAATGAAGTGTCAAACTATAGCAAATGCTAAGCAGTCTGACCTTCACAGGCATCCAAAAGGAAGGATCAGAGTTCTGGAGGGGTAGTGACGGCCCCCGTCTACATGGTCAAGGAGGGCATCCTGGCTGCAGGACTGAATGCAGAGCCGGAAGTGTAGATAGGCTGCTATTACAGAAATAACTAGGATTAGAAAAGATGAGGGCCTGAATGTGGGAAGTAGTGGGTAAGGATGCAGAAGAAAGGATTAATCAGAAAGATATTATCATGTCAAGGTGGGGCTTGCGAGATAATTCTGAGGGTATTACCTGGGAGGACTGGGTAGGTGGTTTTTCTCCCAGGAGGTGTCTTTATAGACATTAATCATTCCTCCTCCTTTATTCTGGCGCTCTCCTCACAGTGTTGTGGAGGCGCTAAGTAGGCGTTCATTAGGGGCTTATTTTGGAATTACAGTCACTTCTTCATTGAACAGTCCTGTCAGTAGTTAACGATCTGTAAAATTCTTCACTGAACTGGGAAGGACCCCTCAAGTTAATTCTTTAAATCACAGATTTTTTAACTGTATTTCATAAATTTTGATTTTCTTCTCTAAATGATTTTCCCTCTCAGTGTGTGTTTCCTATTCTCTTGAATGGCAAGGGCAATTATAGTAGTTTTTAATATAATTAAAAGAAAGGAAAAAGAAACTGAACCTAGCCTGTGAATTTACTAAGAATCTTTTATCACACATTTAAAAAACTCAATGGCTGCCATACATAATGGTATTGTACTCTTCAGATGATGTTTCTTATACTAAACCTACAATTACTGCTACAACTAATCTGTTACTCAGCAACAGCAAAAGCAAAACCCAGTCAGTTCTGTGCCCAAAGTCCTCTTCTTAATCCCTTTCTATCCCAAGCCAAAGTCATTTTCTTAAATAATCTAAAAGTATATGTATTTATTGAGCAATTTTTTGCCTTTTCCAATTTATTAAAATTACACAAGTTGTAATGTTTTATAACCCATTTTATTCATCATCATCATCATTATTATTCATTATCAAATTATTTCAGGAAGAAATCATTCTTTTTGTGTATCTCTGTGTGCATTTAGTACAGGGTCCACAGGTCTCTCTACATAGATCTAACTCATAGAGATTCTCCTCTTTTTGGCCTCCCAAGCTCTGGGATTACAGACGCATGTCACCACTCCCAGTCTCACTTGCCATCTCAGTGCTCCCCGGGGGCGGGGCCAGCACCGCAGGCTCAGGGATCCAACCCCCGCCCCTGCACTGCCTAAGCAGGCACCTTAATCTGCTGAGTTATTTGTCCGGCTCAGGAAGAAATAATTATTTAAACTTATAGTTTAAAATGTGTCCTCTGTAAAAAAAAATAATAATAATAAAAATAAAAATAAAATAAAATAAAATAAAGTGTCCTCTGTGTGGTGAAACATATCCCTATTATGGCAAATTTCTGATTTAAATCCAAAATTATAACCTCGGGATTAAAACTTAACAAACTGGAGTTGGAGAGACAGCTCAGTAGTTGTGTAGTGAGACCTTGTACCAAATAAATGAATAAACAATTTAAAACATTAAAAGAAAAAAACTTAGCAAACTACATATCCATTCAAGAAAATCCCATGTGAACACAAACATACAGATTTTATGAAGGATCACATCTAATTCACCAAGAATTTATGACAATGACATTCACTTGCTCAATTGCTCTACAAGCAGCCAACATTTGTTGTATAAGTGCTCTTTTCCAATAACCAAGTTGAGCAGTCTGCATATGTTTGTCGGTTCCTACCACTCACAAGGTGTACAGGAATGACGGTGGACTAGATAGCAGGTGCAGTCTGACCTCACACTCAAGTTCTCTATTTTTCCCCCACTTTCTAAGCAACAGATGCAAAACAAGTCTCAGTGTATTGTAATGCTTGCAGTCCTAGGATCTGACTGAAGAGCTTAATGACTAGCAAGCCTTAGCAAGGCAACAAGGAGTATCTACTCATAGCTTCAGTTTGAACTGATATAGCCTATCATTTCAGATACATCTTCAAATAATTCTAAAGTAATTCATTAAATGCATAAAATTTTTAATTGGATAAAATCTTGCTCATGTATTAAATGATAAAAATTTAAGTCTCTGCCTTTAAATTCTTGGCTCAGTTCTTCCCTGCTCAAACCACTGAATGAACGTGGACCACTCCAGGAACTTGGTGCTCACCCTACACCACTTAATGTATATCACAGGGCTTCTAATTTTTTTTATTCAGCTATCTGTAGTCCCATTCTTTCATTTTGGGGAAAGAGAAATATTTTTACTATGTTGTCATAACATCTTAATAAAATAACCAATTCTTAGGTACTGGGAAGACTCTGTCCCAGCTTTCTGCTTCCTGTACCCTGCAAACATCCATACGGGCTACCTTTCCTTTTGCAATACTTTCAGAAAGCTTGTTCTTTCTACTAAGTGTGCATTAATTTTTAAATCATTTTTTCTCTTTATTTCAAAGACTTTAGTTTATGTAGAGTATGGCATAAGGATCAAAAATGATATAAAATAAACAGAAAATTCTTGACACAAAGGCCAATCTGTATCTTATTTAGATGGCTAAAATCCAAAATACATGGGAGGAAAGCAGTCCTAGAGGGTGGAGGTGTAAGTGATGACTAAGTAATTTGGAGAAGTAAGGGTGAGTTTCTTAGGAAGACGTTAAAACCTTCTCACCATTAATGGTAGAAAAACAGAGGTTAAGTGTGAGAGAAGCAACTTGATAGCCTATCATAAAACATATGTTGTCAAAGGGACCTTTTAATAGATCACTTGATTGTCATTGATGTAAATTAATCACAGCCAATATTAAGTATCAGCTATCTTAAACACCAAGTTAAACATTTAAACATGAATGGAAAGTACCATATGGGTTTGTCTTTGATACACATAGAAATTCACAATCTGGTAAGTCAGTATAGGCTAAATGATCACAATAAAGTAAAGTTTGAGAAACACTCTAGGCAGTAGCAACATACTTCAGGAAATATCAGATTTTTACAAAATGTTTATGAAGCCTGTTGCTACATCACATGACAATGAGTCATATAATAATATGGTACAATTACCATAAAAATGGACTGTCATTATGTAAGGGTTTCCCTTAACAAGTGGCTTTTCCAACTAAGATTTGTCTACCAACTAAATGCTAAATACATTGAAAGCAGAAGTTGAATAAAAACAAATGAATATAAACTCTATAAACTTGAGAAGACTTTAAGGAAATCTTCCAGCTTAGAATAAATACATGTTTAATTTCCATACAGATTCCCTTCTACCTGACTGGTTTTAATCACCAAAATGAAAATTAATAAGTGATTTGTCAGTGCTTCAGGAGACAATGGAGTCTCCATCTGGTGTGTTCAGGGTTTGTAAAACATTTTCCAGCACTACCCAGTGACAGAAATCAGTGGAAGGTAAGCTCTTACAGCTGAAATGCAGAAGTTGATTGCCCATGGAAGCTACAGGAAAAGATGATTAATATAAACATGCTTTTGTCTCTGGTTCAGAACAACATTACATAAAGCAGTACTGTTTTAGGAGACTTGTATTTTAATTTTCAAGAGGACGTAGGGTAATGGATTTTCTTTTTCTTCATCTGGTTTGATCTTTGATATTTTAGACCAACTTCTGTGTTTTGTTTATTTTTTCTTTGCATTGGAAAAAGAACATAAAGTGAGTGACAACATATAATCAGGGCTAATTGGTATTTTTCAGAGGTAAAAAAAAAGAAAACACCTTTTATGATGAGCCAAGTACAAACATTTTGCAAATAGGCTATCTTGCACCAAAGAGTTGTGTCAGGAAAAAAAAAAAAAAAGTAGCTATGCTGCATGCATGGAAGTATTCATTAGTTTCAGATTTAATCACAGCAAGTGGTTTTTATTTATATTTCCCTAAATTTGGCTATTAAACAAAGCAACTACTTTAAAGAACTAAATGATTGTCTTCTCCCTGAAGGAAAGAAACTGAAACTGAAAGTTGATTTCAAACCGAAAGGAATAATAGAGACAAGGCATCTTAAACAAAAATAAATAAAGGGGTTGGTAAATGAGCTAGGGCCAACTTGTTTAATATAAGTAGATTCAGTTTCCTTAAAAAGAAGTTACTTATTTTTTCACCATAAAAATGATCAAAATGTTGCAGCCTAACTCTTCTTCCTTAACATACTGCTAAATATGTAGGGGTCTTATTGAGATTTTGGTCAAGTCTGTTATCAAAACAGGTGATGACAGCAATACTATTTTGTGTTATTTTAGCCGTCACGAGCCTTCCCAGTATTTTTCACCACTCCCACTTGCTGGCAGTATATCATGGCACAGTTTCAACAGAATTCTACTATGAGCTGTGAGCTAACTGGGAAATGTCAACATGTAAAGCCCTGTCTAGAATTAACCTGTCTTTAACAAGGGCAAACTCCCACATTCTCTCTTCTCTTTCAAAACTTAATTACAGCAGAAGCACAGCAAAAAAGGGTGGAAAGGCTTGGATGAAAAGATACTGGAGACAGTTCAATAACTCAAAGGTATGATAGTGACACGAAGTTTATCACGCACATTTTACCACGGGACCAGCACATAACATTGTCCATCTTTGTCAGAGAACAACCTTCTCTAATTAAAAGCCATATGGCCATACGAGTGAGACTTTCTGTCCCTCCTAAGTGAAAGGATCATGCCCTTTAGTTTGTGATGTCTGCTCTATTCCTTCCACTGGTAGAACATCTGATTCTAATTGAGCTGCTATTGAAGGTCCTGCTGAGACATCCTAGAAGTAGCATCACACTTTCAGGCATTAGCTTTGGCTGTGATCTGCCCCCCTGTCCTCTTAATAACAAGAAGCCAACATCTTGTCTCAAGCCAAGTGGCGTGTTATGTTGGCTTCTCTTAGCACTGCCCCTGCTTATTGACCTTGAAGAATGACCATGAACCACATGACAAGTCAGCTCAGGCCTAGAAGGTCAAGACCCCTATGTAACCTAATCAGCATCTCTAACTAATATGTCAAAGTCAAGCTGACCAGGAATCACACACTAGAGGGATATGCTACTGCATAGCTGAAATTTCTCAGATCAGAAGTAGAACCATAAAAATTTCAGGGAAAGATTATGAAGCATAAAACAAATGCTAAAAACATTTGGTACTATTTGAGCAAACAAAGAAGTCAAAGATGGTTTTCAGATTAAAAACAACAGAAGCAATCGATTAAATCTTTTTTTTAGGCTTTCAGCAGTATGAGAAAAATCACAGAGATCTAAAGATCTGGATGGCTGTCAGTGTGTGTGTGAGCTCTGCCAATGTTAAAAGCATCCTGGAGATAATAAAATGACATAGCAAAGAGCTCAAATGTTGACCTCTGAGCAGATCACTTCCCATTTGGGCTATTTATCCTGTCTGTTCAAAAATTAATTGATTTTATTCCTCACCATCAGGGATAATATAAATGTTCTTCATTCTCTCTTCTATTTACATAGCTCTAAGCTATTCAGACTGCTTTAATAGAAAATAAAATACAACGTGTTTCCAACATAGTTTTCATTGAGACTTTACTATTATTCAATGACTAAGAAAAGTGAGCATGTTGCTGGGATCTCCTGCAAGTATAAAAAGATGCTATTTACTTGCATGCCATGCAATCATGTTGATTTTGTTTAGATGACATAAATTTAAAGCTCAATTTATTATGAAAACTTGAGCTCCTAACAGTAAAATAACAATCATTAAGAAAATTAGCATACAACTTCTGCCTTCACACTAGAGACTTCCAAATCTCTACATCTACTTTGATGTCTAAGCCCTAGACTGCTCCACCTGAATCTTAAACTGACCAGAAATCTCTCATCCCCTGCTGTTCACCACCCTCCCCATCCTGCATTAACCTGTTCCTCCAATAGGCTCTGCTAAGAAACTCAGGTTAGCTGATACTATACATCATAACCTCTCACAGTCAAACAGTCTTCAACTTCTGGACTTTCTAGTTCCTTGATTTTTTTTCCTGAACATTTTCCTTCTATTTCTACTATACTGCTCAAATATCAGACTTACATTATTTTTTGCCTGGATTTTAACAGTATTCTCGGAAGTGGCTCTTTTAACTTCAGGCTTCTCTTCATTTTTCACACATGGCCTACATTGCAGTTCCTTGCCCTCAGTGATTGCCAAACACAGATTTGGACTCCCCTAACTCCACAAAGGCCTTCATGCCTACACTTGCCCTCTTTCTCCTTGGTGGGCTTGTGTTCTGCAGCCCTCAAAGAGCCACAGCACCTTCTACCTGACTCTGGTTATGAGTGATTAGGGTGCCCTGTGTTTCTCTTCTGATTTCTGAATGCTACCCAGGTATCTGTCCCCCTCAAGCACTGAGACATCCTCATTAACAGAATCCATGTGCTGTTCATAGATCTGTCATCTATCGCAATGCCCATAGTGCATAGGAAGCAATTTCATAATGCTGAACAGACAAATAAATAAACCAATAAAAGATGCTTCAATTCTTGGATTCAAAGCTAAGTTAACAGTACAGAAAATACAAAGCCAAGTTGTTGCCATTTATACTTTGAACAGTTCCTAATAAAACATTACTGAAATGTTAAAGGAAAGAAAGAAAGAAAGAAAGAAAGAAAGAAAGAAAGAAAGAAAGAAAGAAAGAAAGAAAGAAACTGAGACCAAAAGAAACAAATGCTAATCATACAAAAACCAGGAGGAAACTTGCATTTATATTTTACCATTAGTAGAAAGATTAAAATATTTATATATACAGATGAAATTTCAGGAAATGCAGATTTTTTAGTTTTAATCAATTATAACTTGATTAAGGTCACATTAAATGCTCCCATCTGAAAAAAAAAAACCTGAAACTGGCATCATAACTTTATTACTCTGCCATTTCATGAGTTTCAAGAATGTACATATATAATTTAGCCTCACTGTTTTTGTATGAATAGCAACAATGTTCAAAGCGCTTGGCCTCAGGGAAGAGATAAAGATTTCTTATGTGACTGTGACACAGACGTATGCTCTCTTTAAAGGAATATAAAGTGGAAAGCCTCATAAGTTTTTTTTTTTTAGCACAGGCAGGCTTTCTTATACCATAAGATTTACTATAGAGATTGAGCTGAAAATGTTGCAAAAAAACTAAAACATCAGTATAGCAGATGTTAGACATACTTTAAGCTCCAGATGTCCATAAACAGTCCAGAGAAAGACTCAGACCCCTTGGTCACCCACCCCAGAATCACAGCTCTGTGTGGATCGAGGGACAGTTTGCAGGACACCCTCATAATGCAAACTTACAGGGAGTGTTTCTCAAACATCCCTAGACTCTCAAACAACTTACTGAAAAGCTATTAGCCTGAGTTTATTTAAATGCTTCCTGAAAAACAAAATTTACCATAGATTCCCAACCTGAATCTAGGGAATTGGCTGGAATAGAATCAGATTGTTTTCAGAATTGAAGGATGAACAAGCCCAGCACAGAGGAATTTACGGGGATTTCACCAAGGGCAAAGAGATGCTGTCTGCAACAACTGCGTGCATCTACAGCCATTTTTAAAATCATCTTCAATTTAATGCAAAACAATGTCCTGCCTTCTCACTGCAGATGACCAGAAGCTAATGCAACTATAAAAATAGGAAAAAAGGCAGAAACTTTAACTTTGTCACACATCTTTATTATCTTTAAAAATAACTAATAAAAAACATTCACAAAAAAGAAAAACATATCAAATGGAGAAAAAAGAGAGAAGCTGTAAAAAGAAAAGTCCAAAAGATCCTTTTAAGTGTAAGATACATAAATTTTTTCTTTCTCTTTTTTAACAACCCTCTTCTTGAAAAAAGTTTTTATGTGGTCAAACAGAACTAAACAGTAACTAAAACAGCGGAAAACAGACAATAAAAAGGAGGTAGAATCCAACAAGCAACCAAAACTGAGATTTTGGGTTCTTTTCAATGCACCTGGAAATATTAATCTCAAATAAATAAGATAACTTTATAATTCTTCTAACCTCAAATGCTAATGTCTTCTCTAAGTCTTTCAAAACCAGAATTTCTTCATAAAATCCATTAGAGAATTAATTAGAGTATTTTAAACTACAGTGAAACTTAAAACTGCTCTTTTCATTTTTTAAATTAGGGAATTATTATATTATGTCTTCATTAGATGTTTTTGATGATATTTAGACACATTTTACTTATAAACTCATTTTTTCATAATAAAACTTGTAAGCCATCATTAGGAGGATGGAATTAACTCTAAAACCATTTTGATCTTTTCTGAATATCTACTGAAAAGTACGGCAAACTGACACCGGGATCATATGTTATGCCAACATTGGACTTACATAATGGCACTTTCTGTGTCCAAAGCAATTTGCATATCTCAAATGTTTGTATTTTATTTTGAATTATACATCTTGTAGAGGCACATATATGATATATGCCTACAGTTAAATCTATAAATGCACCAGATTCTAAACTTAGAAAGATAACACAGATAGATAGATAGATAGATAGATAGATAGATAGATAGATAGATAGATAGATAGATAAGACAGACCAACTGATCAACCAAAGGAATTGAAACATGTAAGAGCCTTGTCTGTCTGTCTGTCTGTATATCTATTAAAATATACAAAGGCTACCATTTTTGGCCATCATTCAAGAGGTCAAAGAATAGACAGTAGGAATTTGGATTGACTCAGAGTTATCTACTCATTTGATCTGCAATCAAAATGTTTCCTTACAAAAGACCACAGACCACATTATTATATTACATACTTAGAAACAAATAACGGTGATGAATGGAAGTAAGGCTCTTGCCAGTGAATTTCATTTTAAGTGAAATTACACTTCCCTGAGAACTGTTATTTTATATAGATGTCCTAAAGATATTTTGTTTTGTCAGTTCTCCAAACTTTTCTTTTCTGATTGCTAATTTCAACTCTGGAAATCAGTTGAATAAACACAAACACATTAAAAGCAACTTCTTCATTTTAGTGGAGGAAGAACTCCAGTGAACATGTCTTGCAGGTAGTGTTAATTTCAAGACTGTTTTCTTCTAATTTCACTAACAGCAAGGGAAAATACTTTCTTAAACACATGTCCATTTTATTAGGGAGATACATATGTGAAAACATCAAATATCTGGATAAAACAATCTTTGGTATCATTTGCAGTTTTATTTCCACAGAAAATTTAGAATTTTAAGTCAAATTCTTTTTGAAACTTTATGTTCATACATAAGTAGCAAGAATGTGATCAGATTTTTAAATATATGCATTCAAGCCAGTGCAATTATGTTTATACTATCATCATTTTTAAAATCATGGCAAGTTAAATATTCTTTATTTTCAAGACAGCCAACCCAGTGAAGTTGATAAACAAACTCCTATAAATATTCCTTGAGGGGACTGCATGGTTGTGAGGTTACCATATGTCTTAATATTGGGCTGCTCCAAAGCACAGACCTTTCACCACAGGTTATTGAAGCTCCCCTGGGAGAGGGGCCACATAAAAGGCTGTCCAGGGTGTTTTATACAACGATGCTACACTAAATGGGCATTTTCATTATTTTCAACTGCATTCTTACAATTTGGGTTCCACAGGTAAGTGCAGTAGCCACAAAAAATAAAACAGAAAGCACATGCACTTCCAGAGATCTTATGGGATAAATACTATCTTACACTGATGGCACTAAATCCAAAAGAAATTCTAAAGTTAATTATAGTTAACTTACTTATTATTTGTTAATAAGGAAGTAAAAACAGCCAAGAAGTGCGAAGTTGATCATAAGAAGGAACACAGAAAGAGGACTCACACTACCACATAGCAAGAAGATGGAGAATGACTAAGAAGATGAGAAAACCTCACCAAGATTAGCAAGTGGGACAATGGGATAGGATTTTAAAAGCCACAAACAAATCTGTGCACATAGGATTGCATAATGTATGGAGAATATGCCCCTAAAGAACAGCAGGGGAAAAAGACTTTAATAAACAGTCATGACAGCATTGGCTATCCATATAGAAAACACAAAAAGTTTTACCAGCCAAGTTATACTATGTGCAAAAACTCAAATCCAGATTCACTGTACAACTAAACATCAAAGTAAAATAAGCTTGAAAAAAACTGTAGAAGGCTCTTGACAGTCTCTGACCACAACGATTTAGAACAGCCATGAACTATGCTGCATTATGAGAAAAGATACATTTTTTGTTTGTTTTTAGACCCTACCTTTTTCTTTAATTTCTTAAAAAATAAAACATTTTAAAAAAATGATACAGAATTTCAAAACAAGATGATAGGAAATTAACAATGGTTATTATACTGCATATTGTTATCTTTAAAATAGTTGTTCAAAGGCATGCAAATTTATCAAATAATTAAACACTTCTATTTTCAATAAACCAAAAAAAATAGCAGTGCAATTATCTTAGCTATTATCTATCTATCTATCTATCTATCTATCTATCTATCTATCTATCTACCTACATTCCTACCTATGTTATGTATTTCCCTTCTTTCTTTCTTGAAAAGATACATTTTATGTTAACTTCTTTTGCTACATTTATTTATTTATTTGATACAGGGCCTGGCTATGTAGCTTGGACTCACAGTGATCCTCTTGTCTCAGCCTTCCCAGAGCTGGGATTACAGGCATGTACCACCATTCCCAGTTTCAGGGGCCGTGGCTTTTGGGGCCGGCATGACATGAAGTACCAGGGGCAGAAACTGGGTCCTTACGCTTGTCGGGCAGGCACTTAGACTACCAAGCTATCTCTCTGGCCCTTTATGTTAATTAAAAAAAAATACTTTTCACCACAACAATCTCAGAAGAGCCACATGGAAGAAGGAAATATTTATTATATAAACAAATTACTTCTTTATACACAAATTATATATATATATATGTATATATATATGTATATATATATACATATTGATAAAAGGCTCCTACTTAGAACATGTAAATAATTCCTATAAATCAAGAAGATTTATAGGGAGAACTAGTCATTTAATATAAACAAGCATATAAAAAAGTCTTAAAATTTTTTAACCATCATTAAATTCACAATGCTATATAATGACACATCCACCAGAACAGGTAAACAATACACACACAGAGAAATGCACATACACTGCTAAGTGTCAAGGAGAATGTGGAGTAGCTAAAACTTGTATACTGCTGGGCTATAAATTGGTAAAACTATGGAAAAACATCTGGTAGGATCTTCTAGAGCAGAACACACATGCCTAACGTGACACAGCAATTCCTTTCTAGACTATATCCAACAGAAAGAGGTATAAATGTTAACTAAACAGCATCTATATGGCATCTGTGAGGAAAAAGAAAACATACTATAAGAATGTTCACAGCTGCCCCATTTGTAATACCCTCAAACCAGATCATTAGAAGTAGAAGAAATAAATTAGATTACATTGTAACAATATATGGCATGAAAATGAACGAACTATAGATATGTGAAACAAAATGAATGAATCTTGTAAATATAACGTTGAACTTTAAAAATCCAGATCTAAGAGACTATCTTTCTTGTATGATTTCATTTCAAGTTCACACAAAGACAAAACTTCGTGTTATATAATGGATACTTATGCTGAGAGGAAGTTATGATTTGAAAGGGACTTTTCTGATAGTGATTATTCTGGTATGCTGCTTTATATAAGTATGTTCATTTTATGAAAGTGTTATTAGGCTATATGTTTCTATATGTATTCAATAATTGTGTTAAAGTACAGCATGGAGAATTTTGGTCCATGAGTTTGTATCCTGCTATAAATAACTGAACTTGTCTTTCACCAGAAACAACTAGAAAACTGGACAAAAATGTGAAGCACTGTTTTCAGGAAATGGATAACCAGCAGTGAAGGGCTTTTTCACATCCTAAAAGCACATTAATTTATCTGTATGATCACTTCTGATTCCCCAGGATATAATTTCTAGACTACAGTGCAAGCAATGGCAATTCAACCAGAGTACGGCAGACTGGGTGAGTTGGATACACAGAGCTCAGCGCTCCCAGCAGCAAGGTGATCTTAATTTGGAGCACAGAGTACCAGAGAGGAATCCTCTGTGCAGAGAAACAGCTTCATAAATCCTTATGGAAGTCTTCCTGAAGCTTTGTACATATGTAGGATAAAATTCAAAAGGCTATGGAAAGAACTATGAAGCAACGGGAGCAAAAATATTCTCATAGCTCAGTGAAAACTGGACCATGTTCATGTGCTGCAAACAGCCACAGTAAAGATACTTCTTAGAAAACACAGCATTCACTACAGATTCTAGATTATACTTTTGCAAAACAGCTAAAGTAACTGTACAAGAATGGCTACTTCAGACCCATCCTAGAACACTTATAAATGAATTAGGGAAGAATTCAAGGTGATCCACAAGTATGTTAACTGCCTGAAAAACTAAGCAAAGATTCCTGAAGATAGGATTGTGAAACCCTAACACTCAACACTGTAACATTTACAATGTCCAGGATGCAATTGAAAAGTACAAAGATGCTTGAAGGTAAAACCATGCCCAGAAGAAAACTCAGTCCACAAAAACAGACCTGCAAAGGACAAAGATGATCAAATTAGCATATGAGAGCACGAAAACACCTACAGTATGATAAAAGATTCAAAAGAAAACTATGAATCATGTCACAAACTCAAAACACCCCAAGCAGAATAAAGAAAAAAGAAAATCACTCTATATGTCTACAGGAAAATCATACAATGGTAGAGAAAGTCTTAATCATAATCATAGCAACCAGTTAAAGAATCACACAATAGACATAAAACAAATATTAAAATGAGAGAAAACGATTTATAAGAAATTAAAAAACACAAACTAATAGATAATTATCATCCAACATTAATAGAAAAATATGGAAATACAGATTTCTATATCCTGGGGGGGAGGAATTAACCCTTAAAAAAAAATAATGACTTTTTCAGCCAAAATCTGTGAGCATTCATTGCCAACACACTGTACTATAAGAATTATTAAAGGAAACCCTACAGGCACAAGAAAAAATGATACCAGATGGAAATTTGGATCTACAGAAAGAAATGAAGAACATAAGAAATGATAAATGTGTAAGGAAATATAAAAGAATTTTTTATTTTGAAATGCATTTAGGCAATGGAAGACTAATGGAAAAATAACAATATGTGTGAAGTTTATAACATATATAGAAATGAAGATAGTATGATAGGATGAAGAATGATATCTGAAAAGTGAAAATAATCTACAGTATAATACACGAGCTGGTTCAGTAGAGTTGGAGACAGACTAACTGAGTAAAAAATACATGGTGCAAACCTGAAGGTAAACACTTGAACAACAAAACAAAACAAAAAAAACCCATGTAGTTCATGGGTAAAGGAGATATTAAAAGTCAATAGTATGGGTCAGGGAGATGGCTCAGTGGAATAAGTGCTTCCCTGTAAAGCGCAAGGGCCTGAGTTCAATCCCCAGTTCTGCAAAAAAAAAGAAAGAAAGAAAGAAAAAGTGAACAGTAAAAAGTATTGAATCTAAAGAAATGCAAAAATAGAACACGAAGAAAGGTGCACAAAAAGAAAACAATCTGCAAAACAGTAATCTTAGTTCAACCATATCAGTATTTACATTAAAAGTAAAATGTCTAAATATTCTAATTACATGATAGAAGTGATTTGATTCAATTAAAAAGTAAGCCTCAATTAAATGCGCTCTAGATGAAAGCCACTTTTTATTGGTGCACAGTAGGCCTACAGAAAAGTGAGTCTTGTTCTGGGGAATCAGTACATGCATGCACAATATTTGGATCCTTTTCAATCACTTTAACCCCTGCCTGCATTCCTCCACCCTCGACTTCCTTCCCTAATTCCAAGACTCAGCCATTTCCTCTCCTATATCTCTCCTTTAATTGATTCATTCATTTATGTATTTATTTATTCATAAAGGAGAGATTAATCTTTGCTTTCTTTAAGAATCAATTTCACTAATTTCCACACTGATCTTTATATATATATATATATATATATATATATATATATATATATATATATTTTTTTTTTTTTTTTTCCAATGTATTTGGTACAGTGTCTCACTCTGCAGCTTGGACTCCTGTTTTTAGTGATCCTCCTGTTTTCAGCCTTCCCTGTGCTGGGATTACAGGAATGTACCACCATTCCAGTCTCCATGGCTGGCTCAGAGTGCTCTAGTGGGACCAATGCAGCATGTAGTGCCAGGGGCTCAAAGATTCATTAAGAATGACATTTGATTGAACTAAGAGAACATAGCTGTATATCTATCCTAAATATCTTATATATTCATAGATTTTTTTCACTACAAAATGGTCCTTAATTTATATCCCCTTTTTTATTTTGTTTCGTCAGAGATGGGTGTTCCATTGCTGTTAGAGAAGCTCTATTTGGAGAAATCTTAAAAGGGTCTTATCATACTTGATGCCATTCCAAATATCATAGTTACTTGAATTCAGCAAAACAACCCAATATAGTCCAATAGTCTATAATATTAGTGAGTTACCAGCACAACTACCAGGCAATTGTCTGAAGTTGAGCCTTTTACAGCTCAGCATATTAATATAGATTTACTTTGTATATCTCATGGTTACATTTTTCTGCTGGATGGTTAAGACCAAGCTAAAGCAAGACCTATATAACTAAAATTATAACTTTTGTTATCTTATAAGGTCAGTGAAATCCCTCAGGATTTATGCTGGAACCATCTATAGCACTTTGTGGATCTTCTGTGTCAGACATCTGGATGAATCATGGCCATTGCTTGACCAATTTGCTCTCTGTGAAACCCTGAGAGAATGTTTTATAGTGTACTCCTTGGGCACACTATGCATCATCAATTACTTTCCTCTATGGCCCCATAGTTGCTTGATCAGAAAATTTGGAACACCATTTAGTTACAGGATGTCACAGCAGAGGTTCTCTTATGTCCTGAGTCCTCACTAACCTTGAAGGACAAAGGCCAAAATATTGGTTTGTACTAACAGTGTTTAGACAAGATTTCATGTCTACATCTTATCCTCTGCATAAC
This sequence comes from Ctenomys sociabilis, assembly GCA_004027165.1. Classification (NCBI taxonomy): domain Eukaryota; kingdom Metazoa; phylum Chordata; class Mammalia; order Rodentia; family Ctenomyidae; genus Ctenomys; species Ctenomys sociabilis. The sequence goes on along the minus strand of PVKA01007437.1, from coordinate 43,590 downwards.
TACTATGAAGAGAACAATATGCATTGTATTAATTATTGTCACTGTCCTACCATCTTGTTTTTGAAACTGTTTCATTGTTATTTTATCTTTTTTCATTAAAATGAGGGGCCAGAGAGATGGCTCAGTGGAATATGTGCTTCCTTGGCAAGCGCAAGGGCCTGAGTAAAAATGAATAAAATTAAAAAACAAAGAATGACATTTGAGAAGGAGCAAAAGAAGGAGATTTAGGAAGGGGAACAGGAAAGAAATCAGAGAGGAGAGGACATAAAGAACACTTCAGAGGAATCCAAGGCAACAGACAGAATCACATCTATCTAAAGACACCAAGTAGCAGTTAAAAGGAATAGCTGCAGGGCAATACTGGTAAAAACCCAGAACTCATTCATTAAGATTAGTACAGTATGTAAAAGGGCATTTTGATAGTGATCATCTCAGTAGATTTGAAGGAGGTTAAAGTTTCAACTTCTTGACTTTTACAAAAATTTGGGCTCTTAACTCCCTGGCACTTGTATAAAAATATCTTAATAATTTTTTAGAGACTAGAATATTTTTATATACTGACACCATCACAAAGGAAGCAATTGTAAAAGCTACCTGCTATTGTCTCTAACTACATGGAAAGATGGCATGTGGATAGTAATTCTATAAAGTTAAGGTTACAATACTCACCCTTCTACCTTAAGTTTCACTTCTCTATTTTGGCAAATTAGAGATACTTCTTAGGTTGTATTTATGCTATTCACAATCAAAAGCATCAAATTATTTAGTTCATCAATTCATATTTTAGTCAGCTGTAAAAATGTGAACATTTTTAATAAATCTTTAGCTATTTCAAACAAAAGATAGCCCTGAAGGTGTGCATATTTCTTTTGTCTTTTTCAAAGGTAATTTTAATTGTTTTTGTGATATTGGAGATTGAACCCAGGATCTTTGCACTGAGCTACATCCCCAATCCTATCTGTCCATCCATCTGTCCATCTGTCCTTCCAATCATCCATCCATGCATCTATCTGTCTGTCTGTCTGTCTGTAATCTATTTATGTACTATTTATCTACTATATGTTTATCTGTCTGTCTGTCTATCTTTAAGACAGTCTCCCCACATCACTAAACTTACAAGCTAGGTTTGAAGTTGGGGTCCTCCTGTCTCAACTTCCCAGAGTGCTAGCTTACAGGAATATACCACCATACCTGGCTCTCAAGGGGTCCCTTCTATGGTAGATTTTTCTAAAGATTGAAAAGTGAGGAAATATAAGAGTTTCTCTTTAATTATCTTAAGGAACATTAAGGGCACTGACCTATCTACAGCAGGTCAGGGCATCTTTCATGGGAGTCTGCAGCAAATCTCATGCACTTGAATATGCTGACTGTGCCTCTGTTTTATGTTCTATACAGTTTCTGGCACTATCTCAAAACAGATGATCAGGAAATAGGCAACTCTGCTAGTATGGAGAAGCAGCCCAGTACATGGCTCCTATGGGGAAAACTTTATCTTTTAAAAAAGTAAACTAAATAATAAAATTAAAATTAGAAGGCTCATTGTGCCCACAAGGCTCTTATCTGTTTCAAGTATGGGCATAGTAACCAACTGACTTAGATCCCACTTTGCACATGTCCCTAAATATATAAATACTGAAATATCTGCTCCATTGTCCTTGAAATCACCAGCTCCAACAGTTATTAGCATGAGCCATGGAATACAAGCACAACCTTGAGGGAAAATGACCTGTATTCCTTAGACTAAGTATAAACCAGGATTCCTTAGGAGTTTTTGGTGCCTACCACATAACTGAAGCAAAAGTAGGTAGGAACCTAACATAATGATTTAATAACACTTTTAGGGCTTCAAATAATTTATGTGAACTTAAAGCACCTAATCCACCCAGGAGAGGTCCCCCACCCTACCACTTGCAATACTGTTTAGCTCCTCATGACAGCAGTATTCTGATACCCTTATCATTACAGCTACTTGTCTTGGCAATTATCACAACATAAGAGTTTGTAATCTTCACACATGAAAAATAAACAGGTACTCTAAAGTGGACCAATTTATTAAAGGAATGAAGCCAGAAACATTAGATGTGATAGTTCTGCTTTTAAATAAAATGTGGTTAATTTGATTACTATTTATTTTGGGTTTTGCTGGATTTAAATCAACTTTTATGGTAGGATTAAGGTTGTAAATTGAGTGTTTTTGTTTTTTGTTTCAAATAAAGGGACCACTTTTGCAAATTTTACTATGGTTAACTAATGGGGGGCTAATGTACCTTCTGGATCTATGGTTATCCTCAGATGTATTTATCCACAATGCATACATACTTAGGTCTGGGGTAGAATAAGTAGGTGTGTGTATTGTAGGTTCTCATTAATTCATAACAGCTTAAATTGTGATTTTTATTTGGCATCCTACTGTGGAACCCAGTAGAGAGTGCCGGACTGCTCAGCTAAACATTTTCAAATCCGTGACTCTCCATCTGGTTATTCAATCAGAATAAAATCCCTGCAAAGAAAATCCTCTTCCCAAAATGCACCCCATTTTCTTGGCTAAAAATCATTCTTGGGAAACGTGAACAGTTTGCCTAGTTGTTGAGGGAGTTTATTTGTAGGAAAAACTAACACTATAAATATCAACAGCACTTAAAGAGAGCTGAAGAAAGAATTCCCTTATTCTGCATAATGGCAGGCTTGTTAGAAATAACTACACATAGAGAATGAAAAATGTTGCATTTATTACTTTGGAGTGGCTTTTACTCCAAGTCGCCATAAAACAATCACCGATGACTCCATTGATGTAGAAGGAATAGCTATTAATATCATCATGTTTTATAGGAAATTTGAATTACTAGGAATTTGGTCATTTGTGCCACACAAGGACTCCCTAAGAAATAAGTTGGAAATAATCTATCCTTAATAATAAAGCATTTCTGAAAGCTTCCAGAAAAATGTGAAACTACCTTGCATGATGCCTGGGGCATAGTGCTCTGTATTAACTGTTTACTAATGAATATTTGCATATCCCACTCACAGGGCCTAAAACCTTTGTTCCTAATATAATGATAGAAACCTCGATTCCCACCTTAAGTAATGTCTAACAAAGCCTTTTCTAAAGATCCTCTAGTAAGATTAATTATGTTTTTAATCTAGTTCGCATTGCTGTAGTTCATAGGCTATCCCCGATTTAGAAAAGAATGGGAAAAATTAAACATTAAAATTATTTATTTCCTCTTAAAAGGTAAGTCTGTTTCCAATTAGAAAATATTAGATAAAAAGGAGTTTTGTGTTTTGTGTGTGCTTATGGGAAATTGATAGAAATCACATGAGCTAGAAGTAGCAGGGTTGGCTAACACGTTAAATAGAATAAACATCATGTAAATAGTCCCACGGATTTCAAACATCCTGTGTTTTTAAATTAAAAAACAATCTTATAATTTTGTGTAATACAGCAGGATATTTAATGGGAAAAGGTAACTATCACACCACTTAACTTAAAATAAAAACTGGCAAGAGTGACAATCTAGCTTGTCTCAAGGGTGGCCCCTAACAATTGTTCCTTCCCTGCATATGCAAATATTCCTCTTTTGAAATCTGCTCCTTTCATCTTCTTATACATAGGCTGAAGACTGTTGTGATCAATAGCCTATGTTAGCACCTTGCTTTCAGGATTAGGTTATAGAAGGCCTGTAGCCTTCCCCTGTTTCTTGGGGCACTCACTTCTGGGGGAAGCCCGGCATCACACAAGAAGTCCAGCCACTGTGAGAGATACAAGATCATCTCGTAAAGAGGCTGGCCCAAGGGAGAGATACCTAAGCTACCCTGCGGCCTGGCACCAGACATGCAAGTTAGCAGTGTAGGGTGGCTCTAGCCTCCGCTCCTTCTAGCGTGCTCCTATGCAACTCCAAGTGAGAACCGCCTTGCTAAGCATAGGAATCCCAGAATAAGGACACATTGATAAATTGTTTTAAACTAGTAACTTCTAGCATACTGAAGAACACACACATAACAGTCAGGTTTACAGAATAATACCATTTTTCTATATCCTGGGAGTCACATTAAATTCCTCCCATCACTTCATCCAACTGACAACCATTCTCCCTACAGTCTACCTTTTTATTTTTTTATTTTATTTTTTTTTTGTCTTTTTGAGACAGGGTCTCACTATGCAGTTCAGGCTGGCTTTAAGCTCACTTGGTAGCTCAGGCTGGTCTCGAACTCACAACAATCCTCCTGCCTCAGCCTCCCGAGTGCTGGGATTACAGGCATGCGCCACCACGCCCGGCTCAGTCTACCTTTTTAAATATCGTGATTCATTTCACCTCCCCTGATTCACAGGGCCACACTCCCTTCTATCAATTTTTAACTTTTTGAGTAAACTACGTTCATATTTCTTCCTTTAGAGCATCTAATTCCCAGCCTCAAACCCCTACTAACTCCAGTCCAACTTCAAATCGATCCTTTACACTACTATCATAACCTGCTCATAGCAGGTTCAGATTTTTCACTTAGCTACATAAAATTCTTCAAGCACTCTGAGAAACTCTCATAGTGTAAATGTCACAGCCCAAATCTTGAGGGCTTTCAGTGGATGGGATCCACCACCTCTCAGATCTTCTACCGCTGTACTCCTCACTTGTCCACCTAACCTCACCAAACTGCTTTCAGTTGCCTGAAACTGCAGCTGGGTACTCCATGTGCCTGTCTTCACACTTTTGATTCTACTTACAACACCCACCCCTCTGCTTCTTCATCTTATTAATGCTCATTCTTTAACAGTCAGCTAAAAGTGACATCTTCTATGAAGGCCCTCCTGAACTGGTACATCTAATGTTGACACCTCTCCTCAGGGTTTTCATGGGCTCACGTGTGTTTCTGCTTGAGTTCAGCATACTTAGGGTATAGTTCTTCCTCCTTCTGTTTGCAGTACAAAAAAGCTGGGATCTGGCCTGAAATATATTTGACCCTCAATAAATAATCCTGAAGGAATAAATGAATGTATTCTGGGAATTCAAAATCATAAGTACACTCCTAGCAATGAGTAGCAAATTTTCTCTAAGAGAGGCCATAAAATTAAAATTAGAGGTACATGAGAAGGTTCTCAGCAGTGCTCATTCTGATCTGCACCTTGGCAAGAATGAGGCTGGCTTGCCAGGTAGACTGAAGAACAGAAATGTCCTAGCAGAGGCCTTGGCAATGGTGAGAGGTCCAAGCAAAGAGACAGAATTCAGGCACAAGGTCAGTGTAATTGATGCTCCAGAATATAAGTAGAGGAGCAGAACACAAGGCCAGCATACAGGCAAAGGTCAGACAAAGGCTTTACACATTCTGGGGACATTTTATTTTACTGTGTAGGTAATAGGGAGCCATTAAAAGATTTTAAGCAGAGGAGAGTTACACATTAGAAAGCTCAGGTGTGAAAAAGTGATGAAAGAAGTGATTGAAGGAAAGGAGAGGGTGCTTACAGGTCCACCATACTGATCTCGGTAGATTCAAAGGACATGGAGTGAGAATGTACAGGATTTATTTTTTTATTTTTTATGTATTTGGTACAAGATCTCACTGTGCAGCTCAGACTTATAGTGATCCTCCTGTTTTCAAACTCACCAGCACTGGGATTATAGGCATATGTTACCATGGCCAGTCTCTGTGGCCAGCTCAGCATGTCCGGGGGCAGGCCCAGCTCCACATGTGTTGCGGAAATTCAAACCCTGGTCCCTGCACTTGCCTATGCAAGCACTTAGTCCATTGAGCTATCTTGCCGGCTGTGGACAGGATTTAGTAATTGATACAGAAGAGTGTCTCTCAGATTAGGCTGTTCCTCATATTTGACAGCAGCAATTTATGTGATTGTGATGCCAAATTAAAATATAGTCAAATTAATGTCAAGAAATTCTGAGAATTTTATATATACTTTGAGCTATGGACATTTTGAAAACTCCAAGGGCAAGATGTTTTAAAAGATGATTCTGTACTTACTTCAGCAATAATATACTAAAAGAGATGAATCTGACTCTAATGTCTTTTGCTATGTAATACCATCCTTTTGGATTATGCTATGGATTTATCATACAATGCCAAATCATTTAAACTTTCTACATCTTAATCTTGGGAAGTACTGTGTGTAAGTAAGAAAAACTATATGCCTCCTAGATAATTTAATAAGGAAATTCAAAAGTAAGTTTGTCTGTATAGCAATTTCTGTTTCCTAAAATCAAGATGAAATATAATCTCCATTTCCTTTTCTAGTTAGAGAGAGAGAGAAGAGGAGAGAGAGAGAAACAGAGAGAGAGAAGGAGAGAGAGAAGAGAAGAGAGAGAGAAGGAGAGAGAGAAGAAGAGAGAGAGAGAGAAGGAGAGAGAGAAGAGGAGAGAGAGAGAAGGAGAGAGAGAAGAGAGAGAGAGAAAGAGAGAGAGAGAGAGAGAGAGAGAGAGAGAGAGAGAGAGAAGATATTTCAAATGGTCCTTTCAGCTCCAGAGATCAATGGCTTCATAAGTAGAGTGTTGGTTGAAGCTATAAGTACATCCTACCCAGGTCGGTGGTTGATCCTCAACAAGAAGCAAGGAATTTATGGTGAAGGTAGGTTGTCTATTCAAGCACTTCCTGGCTGAGTAAAGTAGTACTTCCTTTTATTTGCCTTAATGGTCTTCTGTTCTCTATCATGATTTTCTTAATGAGGTGCTTTCATTTGTTTAATAAATATTTATTGAGTGCCTACTATGTGTCAGGTAGTACATTTGATTATGGTGAAATAGAATTAAGAGACACGTTCCCTCTTGTTGCATTTTTAAACTATAAACCATATCCATGCTAAAATACATCATCTTATAAAGTATTATTTATCATGTACATGATCCTGCTCTAGGAACCATGCCAGGTTACCACATTAAACTTGATGGACTGAGAATAGTAAAACTATACGCTGTATAATGTATTTATAGTACATAGCAAGGCAACAGGGTCCCCCGAGAAGGCCAGGCAGGAAAACTGAAAAATCATATGAGTACACTCAGAGCTCATAGACCATTTGCAAATGCCTTGACTATTTTGTGACTCCAGGTCTTTAACTATAAAGAGGAGATAATAAGGGTTGCTTCTAATATCCCTAGCTGGATATTATACGGATTAAACCAGTAAAAGCACATTAATTACTTTGAGCTTCTGAAAAACAGTATTAAGTAAATATTAGGTATTGTTGTTTGGTAGCATTACATAAAATCATATTAAAGCCGAAAGCCTACTTAGATATTATAATGATAGTTTAAATCCTAGAATGAAAGCAGAGTAAGTCAAATAACTAAAATTAGGAGACACCCTTAATCAGGAAGAGTTAGAAACTGAAATTAAAAGTGGAATTAGTTGCATTACTGAAAGATGACTTCTCACAGGGGACAGAACTTACAAGATGTCTAATTTATGACAATGAAGTTCAGAGCAAGAGAAAAGGCCAGCACAGGCCCCACTGGAGTGGATCAGCACTGACTTTAAAATAAATTTTTATCTGTCTTTCTAGTTTTTTTTTAAATTCTAGTTTTCAAAAAGAAACTCCTGCATGATGAGGATCATGCCTTCCCTAAAGCCTACACTATCAGGCCACGCACTCCTTGCCACAGTGCCAGTAAAGGGTCATTTCCACCACCAGAACATTTGATATAAGGCAGCTTCCATACTGGAACCATTTGGTAATCTTGAGAGGTCAATTATGATGAAATTTGTCTTCTATCAAAAAATTTAGGTTGTACTCAAAATGTTCTATTATAAAAGATCCAGGCCCTTGAAGGAGAAAATTTCTTGCAAAGATATACAAAACTAAAACAGATAGTAAGCACTAAAGAGAAGAGTTAAACCAATAGAATCTCCATCAGCCTCAATAAAACTACATGTGAGATGAGAAAAAAAAAAAAATGGGAGAAGTTCAATACCCTGGGCAAGCCTCAGGATGGAAAGCTTCCTGATTAGAGACCTGGGTTCTCACCAAGATCACAGTACTCTATTTCTCTTTCTAGTTCTAAGCTGCAGACTAGAGGATAAAAGAGAGCAGAGTGGAGTTTCCTTTCTCATCTCATACTTCACTCAGATCCAAAAAGGGAATAACTAGTAGAGAAAAATAGTAGGATTTCTGGTTCCCAAGAACCCAACACCATAAGGTTCTTTGGAGCCAAGCAAGATAGAAAGTTGAATAAGAATCTTCTGGAAGGGCTTCTAACTACAAACTTTCCAGTTCATTAGACTGGATTAGCAAAATTATTAGAAAATATCAAGCTTTACCTAGATTTTTAAAGCTCCAGAATAGCTTTCATAATGTTAAATGAAAATTGTTGAAAAAATATTTATATATCTGGATATCAAGTAGAACTTGCTAGTTATCTTTATTACTAAAGAGTTAGGAAAAATTAGTAAATATAAAATAAAAATTAGTATTAAATATTGCTACTAAAATTATTATTAATCTTTTAAGACTCAAGTAGAAGACAATGTTTGAATCTCAAGCAAAGAAGATCCATTTTATAATAGATTATAATCCAAGAGACCTCATGTACTTTTGGGAGAAAGTGAATAGGTCTTTCTAGAAAGGTTAACCTCTAATTAAAGTACTAAAGCAAAAGTAAACCCACAAATTCTAGTTTTACAACTTTCTCAGCAATACATTCCAAGGTTTTAAATTACATCTAATCAAGTTCTTCCTTACACCTTATGTGTATCTATTTTATCTTGGGAGATTAAAAAAATTAAAAGTATGCAATCCCTTGAGAATTAACTCTTCACTTTTATTAAAGTTATAAATCACAAGCCACCAACCACTGACTGAAATTAATACCCTAGGCCCTATGCCGTTTCCACTTAACTTCTAATTCTCCTATACTTATAGGGTGAAAAGAAGGTGATAGAACTCTGCTTTTAGTTTATAAAATATAGTTGTTAAAATTGTCACTATTACTCCCTAATTAGACTTTACATATATTTTCCTACCTATACATTGAAGGGAATTAAGATTTTTTAAGATTTTTTTTTTAATATGGAAGGTATCTTTTACTTCTAAATTTTATTCAATAAAGATGAATATTAAGCACCTACTATGTTTTCTAGGGATTATTTTCATATTAGTTGTCTTGTCTTTTCATTTTCATGAGTTTCATTCCACAATAACTTTCTGCTATTAACCCTACCACAGAAAGAGAGCTTGGGAGGAGAGGAGGGAGAAGAGGAGGAAGTAAGAGGGAAGAAGAGAAAGAGAAAGGAGGAAGGTAGGAGTGAGAGAGAGAGGGAGGGAGAGAAAGAAGGCCAAGAAAGTGGAAAGGAAAATGTTTCAACAGCTAACACTTTGTTCAGCCAACACCTTATGATTTCTCATCTTTCTCCTGAGCGATATCACCAGCAATGGGAACTCTCAATAAATCCTATTAGCATATTTAAAGTGGAGAAGGTAATTCCAGAGATCCCACAAGCCTTTCCACGCAGTCTAATTTTCATATTTTGCCACTGATACCTCTAAATTGTGTTTCAGACTCTAGTACCCTTGACTTTTATAGATTTTCTAATTGTCTCCAAGATATTTAGAATATTGTCTGTTTAAGCCCCTTAATAAGTATCTGCTAACAGGATAATTTTGAATCATGATTTAATTTTTTCATCACTCACTTCTTTTCAGCTTATCTTGGGGGGAAGCAAATTATGGCAAGGTATGGTAGTGTCCCAGAGCTTGGCCAGAGAGATCTGTCTTTTTTTTTTTTTTTTTTTTGTAAATTATATACACTATGTGAAAGATGAGTCTACACAATAATTTTTTTTTTGTAGTTTAGCACCAAAGACTAATTATTTTAAAGAAGACTTCACATGAAAGTCCCCTAACATCCACATCCATCATGATTATTTTCAGTGGAATAGATCCACACTATCTTATTATTGTCATTGCTAGGTAGTAGTTTACCTGGCCGCTTTCTCCTTGAATAGCTGGGACCACAGTATATTTGAAACAGAACACTTTTGCTAACCTACCATAAACACCTGGGGACATGGTAAGCACCTTTTAAGCACAATTATGATGAATGCCTTTATATCTGAGATTCTACTCTCAAACTGTATTTATGCTTACAGATTTTACTCATTTTCTCCATTTTTAATTATAGTGCCTGTAAAACACAATACATTATAAAGCTTCCTTTCTCAAATATATCTGGATTCTCTACCAAAAGGGTTACCTTATGGACTCTTAAATTTAAAGAGTACATGGTACATGTTTTGAATGCCAAGGAAGAAGCAGTTCATTTCTAATGGATGGAATAGTTACTCTAGGCTAAGTTATTGCCCATTTCCTTTAGCTACTGGTACTAGGCTTTTATCTCCCAGCACTATCAGCTTTACAAACCTCAGGCCAACAATCACAGAAACTGAAGGAGGCCCCTCAGAGGAAATCAATCCTAGTGAGCTAAAGAATCTCACATCTGCATTTCTTCCAAGCTGAATCACAAACAGTGCACACCCATCATGATCCTTCCTCAAATAATTTCTTCATTTACCTGTGTGGCACTTCCTGAAAGTAAGGAATGGGCTTGACTGGATGAGCTATTATCTCATTAGGAGTTGTGAGGGATCCAAACAGAGTGGAATGCTTTTCATAAAGCCCCCGCCCCCCACCCCTCAGTCCCCTCTCTTTTCCTCTGCTCCGCCACTGTTTGTAGTGTTTGCCTTTTCTCGGTTTCTGTGTTGCCCAAGACAGATAGATAAGCCTTTTAAATGGCTGCCACCCCTCTGCATTAGCTTTCAAAGCCACTAATAACTTTTCCATGTCTGGCAACTGATGTGTGATAGAAATGTTGACAATGTAAAGCAAGAACTAAATCACAGACCAGAACCTCTTCCAACAAATGAAATCACCCAGCGGTTCTCTGGGAACCATGCTCTTGGAATTTCATCCATTGTTTTGTTCAAAATATGTGCGATTTGCAAAGTAAGATCTATTTTCGTTGTTCGTTACTTAGAAGCCCAAGAACAGGACCGTGGGTAGAGGTACTGGGTTCTTTAGTTACAATATGTTAGTTTTTAAATGATCTTTCATTTTTCTGCTTTTTTCTTGTAGATTATCCAAAAGAAAGTCACATAATTCCTAAATATGATATCCTAGAAGAATTACAAAATTTGATTTTCACTGAGAAGCACACTAAATCTTTCCATGGGGGAGATCAAAGCATAAAGAGTTCCCTCCCACCTGCCCCAGGCATTGGTGTCTCTGGAGGCTCATCAATAATAGTGTACCTGGAGGTACCAGGACACAGCCAGGATTCTCGGTACGGCACGACAAGGACAGTTAGATATTACGTTTCAGCTCAGGAGACTAGAGGGAAGAATAAGGCTGAAGAGTTTGCTAGGCACTTGCTTTATTTCAGTGTGCTAAATTTTCTTTGGTGAATCAAAAGCCTGTGGCTGAACAGAACCTACAGTTTCACAGATGCAAAGGCTGTGTCCAGCCAAGTCACCGTGGTGCTGAAGACACATGGTCCCAAACCATTCCAAGTTGGCTTGGGCTCCTAGGAAGAACACTGACAAGGCACAGCTCCCAGCAGCGCTGTCCTTGCAGGGGTTGGTGAGTGAATGGGTGTTCCATGGAAAGGCTTCTCAGATCCACAGGACATCAGACTGGACTAGGAATCCCTACCTAAGTGTGGCAGAGGGAAAATGGAAATGCTTGTGCTTGACTACATGAAAAAAAACAAGGACTGGAACAGAGTTGTTGGGACAGCAGAGTAGAGAGTGGCACCGACTTCTACTGTTGACTCCCAAAAAGTGAATGACGTGTCCATTTCAAAAAGGAGCATGCCCTTACCTGACTCTCTAAACCTACTGTTTGCCTGGCCTTGCTGAAGACAAAGAAAATAGAACCACAGAAAGGTGGGAAACAAAGTGAATCATATCGGCATAATTTTGGATTATGAGAGGAATAAATAATAAAGGTAATACAGAATAACAGGACAGAGTTCCTGTAGATAGAATAATTCATATGAAAATAGAGAAAGAATTTGGCCAGGTGTGTGTGTTTTTAATGATTCTCTAATAGCTAGAAAGAAAGTAACAAAATGTATAATTGACGAGCACAGGTATACTAAGTGTGTTTGCCTTTCAAATCTATTGTTTCATATATGTTTAAGGAGAGAGAGGAGCATATTATAATTTTTGTTGTACTGCAGACCTAATATTTGGCATATTTTTCCCCCTTTGAGTGCTGAGAAAAATGTGTCAGAGTTGTCTAAGAGGCCTTCATTTTTATACTTGATTTAGATTATTTTCTCAAATGTCCTCCTCCGGCATGCCACTGAGCCATATACAGAGAGGCACTGTTGAATCCTGCGTCATTCCCTCCTAGAGAAGTCTTTGCAGGGCAACACCTTGATTTTGATTTGAGCAGACCCATGCATGGGAACAAATCAGTCCCCTTGGAAACAGAGCGGTCTGCCCAGCATTTAACCAAGGTCCCATAGGAATCCATGCGAGGACTCTGACTCAGAAGTTTGCTTGCTGCAGCTTGACAGAAAAAAGCCTGCAGAAATCCCACCTATATGTTGGAACAAGGCACTACCTAGACTGCTGGCCTTGGGAGCCTGAGCTATTTGCTCTAAAAATCTGCTTCTGTTGAGCTTAGTGTATGTGCAAAACCAAACAGACTCTTTTCTGCTGTATTGATTTCGAATTTTCAACCCATAGTAACAAATGATGGCCAATCCATTGAATCATGATATAAAGAAAATCGAATTTGATCACTCAGATCATATCTGGTTACTTTATTCATTTAATCACCAAACAGGGTCAGGCACAATGAATTTTGGCTCATCTTAAAAACTTTAAAACATAAATCTGATGAAAAACAGTCTATTTAGGGCACATATGTGAGTATACATGATGAATAAAGCAAGGTTATCACAAAGCCACTTCAGAAATTTATTTTTCTGAAAAGTGTTTTGCAAACTGAAATTTTGTGAATGAAATTGTATTTTAGTTACATAAAACAAATAGTAGCTCAATTATGATTCTATTTATAATTGAAATGAGTCCCCTCAAACATGCCTCTGGTGTAAAGTTGGACTTTCAGACCACAGCTTTGCTTAAAAGTGAGGTTTTGTTGCAAATTCTGTTTCCCAGTAAACTTAAATTTGTAGCCAAATTCATTTATGAAAACAACACAAGAAAGTTGTGTCTCTATGTTTTTTTTTAAAATGTAAGGGCACAGTTTATTTTTTTCTAATCAAATACTTTAAAAATATAAATATGAGTTCTCTGTCATGCATGTTTTTCTCTGCGAGGAGTTGGTCTGCAATGTAATAGAATCTATTCACATGAACTACTATTTCAGAGAGAAAGTTTATGAAATGTCTCTGTCTGGTGTGGCCTTTCTCTTGCTCCTAGTCTTCTCGTTGGCCACTTCAACCTTCCTGACACAACATCTCTGTGTTACTTGCAACTTTGTCAAATCTCCCAGAATGCAATCCTTCTCATTTGTCACACATTCATGACAATCTGCCTCTTCTTCTCTATGAAGAATTGTTTTTTTTTTTCTCTTATTTATACTAGAAAGACCAATGGCTTATTTGAGGAGAAAATTATTCAATGTTTGTACATAACTAAGTAAATTGTATGTATAGTTTCATGTAAGTTGATTATGCTCATAGAAAGGAAACACATATAGATATTATGAAACTAAAAAATTGGCACCCTTAAAACATTTAGTGCGTATGTTTTAACATGAATAAATAGAAAAAGATGCACAGTTTTAGTCACTGAAAATGTGAACAGAAGACATAAGGAAACTGATTTCTAACTATTTTTTGTATATCTGATTTCCATTCAACACTCTCCTTCCTTTCACTTTCTGAAGATATCTCTGTTCTCCTCAACTGTCTGTAGCATGTGTACTTGGAAAATCACCGCAGCTATGTACAGTCTCCCTTCCTACAGCTCGACAGAAAAGGATGGTAACCAGAAATTTTTAAATGGATCTTCCAAAATATGTACTGAAATGTTTGATTATTATACTTAAATTTAGTCAATTTATGAAATGACCATCAGTAATTCCTTTAAATCAATACTTTCATAGAATTGTCCTCCCCATAGCTAAGCTAGTTCAGAGTTGCAAAGGACCAAAAATCAGATGATTTTTTTCCATTGTTTTCTTCCAAATTAAAAGGAATGAAACTATAAATTCTTAGCAAAATTTTCTCCAAAGATTAAAAAGAGAAATATGCTATTCTGAGTGTAGGTTGAGCTTTTTAAAAAATGGTTGAGTTATAAACCAAAACTCCTAAAAATAAGAGTTTATGGTGGAAATGACAGCGTTTTAACTCAAAAGGCATGAGTGGTGTCCTTTTACAGATGCCTAAATCAAACACAGAAAAAAGAGATGTGTTGCCAGGATGTTCCGTGTACTTTCCTTTAATTGCCATATATAATTAATAGCCTGGACATTTTTTAAGAAAATAAATTGCAAAGTTGCAAGCAAGTCGATTACACAATATCTTACCATGCAACATATCAAAAACAACAAATTTAATCATTCTGTGGTCTGGGTTGAATTCAACACTAAAATCTTTTTATTGAACTCCATAACAACAAAGAATTTCAAACTTACAGATGACCATCTTTGAAGTTGGAGAGAACCCTGACCATACTATGATTGTCTGATACTGAAAAAGGACAAAGTACAGAAGACAGTATTCCAAGCAGGATTTGGGCTGCTATGCGAAACTCGAGAAAAGTCCTGTGAAGGAATTACAGATATAGAATGACTGGAGAGGTCATTTGATCTTGCTTCTGAGAAGGAACTTAAAAACCTCTGTTTCAGATTAAACAGCACTTCATAGCTTTCCTTTTTCTCTTTTTCTTAAACACAAAAAACACTTTTACAAATTAACAGAAACAAATGAGATTGGAAGTAATAGAATTATGCAGTACATGTGTTTTATACATAGGTTCAGAAAGTTCCTGCGATTACAACAATTCAAACTTACTCAGAATACTGGCACTGAGCAGTAGCCAGCCAAACTGAGCACACATGCAAATCTTTTCTGTAGGAAATAAGTGTGTGACCAGTGAGAGTGGCAGTTCGCCTCCTAAAGGACCTTAAAATGAAGAAAAAAAATTGTCTCACACTTTCAGAAATCAAGTTCCCCACTGGCCAAAATATATACTTTTAGGAAGCAACATTTTATGACTTTCATCATTTTCAAATATACTGCACACAATTGTATAGATAATATTTTTACTATATACTTTGACATTAAAAATGGGAGCAACAGAAGCAGCAGGACTGATTGCAGTTTTAGTTTACACTATTAAGATAACTACACGAAACAAATTCAGATTACATACATATATTTTAAGAAGAATCTTGAATCATATTGGTCCCATTATTAATGTAAAATTTTTTTTACTAAATTCACCTGAATTTTGACGACATTGTATATATTTACTTTTCAGCATGGAATATTTCTGTTATGGTCTCCTATATGGTTTAGGATACACAAAATTAAATAAAACTATAGTTCTAACAAATCATTGTACATCCTACTCTTCAATAACGAAGTATTAACTGTCAATCATTGAAACTTTTTTTTTTATTTTAAGAAATGAGTTGAAAATAAGGCAAGCTTTAATAGGAGGTACAGATTAAGTACTTAAATGCATAATTGTAGAAGTTGTTGTCAAACAAATTTAAAATACGTTATTTCCTGAAGCAAAACAAATATACTTAAAACACAACACTAGAATAGAAAAGACTGCCCATTTAAAAACTACCTCTTAAGAGGTTAATCAACAAAACTGGCAAAAGTTTATTCTTAACTACTTGGGAAAAATTCCATTTCCCATTTAAATTTATTTATATTATCTAGGACCTTAGTTTTCAATTATTTTCACTGCCATTCATTCTTCGACAGAATTCTGTTACACCCTTTCTAGGGCTAAAAAAAAAAAAAAAAACTTTCTATTTGTACCGATTTAAATTCGTTGTACAGTACCTGGAATTGTTTTGGAAACTGAAATCTCAGCGATTAGTAAGTCAGTCTAATAATAATCCCTTTGGGTAAGACTCGTCAAAACTTCCAGAGCAAAACAAACAAACAAAACAAACAAAAATACGCCACACGTACACAAGGTGCGGTAGTACAAAGCCCGCTATTAAGGAGGCTGGGACACCAGCTGAGGCTGGAGAACAGAGCAGAAAAGAGCGGTGCTGGCACCTAGTGGGCGAAGCCAGCAGCGCACGCGTCCGCCCTGGCTCTCCAAGGCGCGTTGCGAAAACACATCTTAATTATTTTAATCTATGCTTTCTATCACACATATTTGAAAGAATGGTAAATAACAAGGATATGGGATAATTCATCCTAACTATGCAGCCAAATGTTATGATTTTAATTTTCTGATAAGACAGAAAGAAAATTTAGAGGGTTGGAAGTGGTAGAGAAGAACAGGGCCAGCTATGGAGAAAAAAAAAAACCCTATAACTTAGTAAATACAGGATTAGGCAACTCTTTTCCCTTGATGTGTTTTGCCAAATCTGGTCACACTCGCTATTTCCATCAAGTGAAGGAGTTTTATCAAATCATGTGACGGGCTGTATGTGAAGTTCTGTCTCGTTGGGACATAGTCACCAAACACTACTTACAGCACCTCACACTAAATTTGTAGTTCTCAAATGAGAAAATATTGTGTGCAGAGTTACAATTGTTTTTTTTTCCTTTATGACTTTTTATTTTCTTTTTGAGACAGGGTTTCACTATGTAGTTCAGGCTGGCCTTGAACTCACCCTGCAGCCCAGGCTGCCCTTGAATTCATAATGATCCTCCTGCCTCGGCCTCTGGAGTGCTGGGATCACAGGCATGTGCCACCATGCTTGGCTTTATGACATTTTCTAGTTGGAGGA
The DNA here is from genome assembly GCA_004027165.1 of Ctenomys sociabilis. NCBI lineage: Eukaryota > Metazoa > Chordata > Mammalia > Rodentia > Ctenomyidae > Ctenomys > Ctenomys sociabilis. The sequence continues at coordinate 26,693 of PVKA01007437.1, read as the reverse complement.
CAAATTTAGATTTGGAGCCCATCTTTGGGGACCAAGAAAAGTGTGGCTCTGATGGAAAGCCTTTCCCTGGAAAGGGAAATTACTGCCGCTCTCCAGGGAAAGCCGTGCCTCAGGTAAGCCAGGCACCATGCCAGCATAGCCTCCTCTAGCCACGAAAACACATGATTTCCTCTCATACATGGATATTAGACTTTAGCTCCCATTATGCATCCATATTATATTTCCTGGTGTTCCTAGAATGGTTAACAATTATTTTCTGGAGACACAGAAGGGTCAATGTTTGCAGGTCAACTCAAGACTTCTTTTGGAAAATCAAGGATTATCTTATGGCAAATGGAAGAAGATCTTGTAAATTAAGTCTTATCTTTTTTCTTTTTTTTTTTTTTTGTATTTGATACAGGGTCTATAGGGCCTCACTACACAGATCAGACTCATAGTAATTCTCCTGCTTTCGACCTCCTAAGTGTTGGGATTACAGGCGTGCACCTCCATGCCTAGTCTCAATCTCTGTCTCAGCGTGCTCTGCAGGTGGGGCTGACACATCATGCCGGGGATCAAATCCCCACTGCTGTGCTCTGCCTAAGCAGGTGCTTTAGTTCTCTGAGCTATCTGATCATCCCTAAGACTTGTGGTAAATGCTTTCTTTTATTGAATACCAATGTAGGTTATTAATGGTGAGTGTCCTATTATTTACTCTAGGTTTATGTGTGATTTACAAAGCAGTTATACTGTTTCAGATATTGGCTGAAATTTTAACTAATGAACTATGAGAGAGCTTTATATACACATAAACAAAAATTCTTGTCTAATCTTCCTTTGGTCACATCAAAGCCACAATCCCAGGCATCATGACCTTGTACTTCTGCTGTAGGCAGCTGAGTTACATAGAAATACTATAGGCAGTCTGATGGCAAAGCCCTCAACGGCCCCAAAATGGAAGCCTTTGCAATTGTAGGAGAGACAGGCACTCTCACTGTGGGCCAGACCTCCACACAAAAGATTAAACAAATGCAGTCAGCTATGTCCCTAGAGATAGGCATCAGGGATTGCTATGCTAAATAGATATCTACCACCTTGAGGAAGCTAGGAAGAGTCACTAACCCAACCCCTACCAGAAAAGTCTGCTCTGTATTCATGCCCTCTTGCTATGTGATTTTCTTCCCCGCTGGGTCCTGATCTAATCAATTTTACTTGAGTAATTGTGCTTGCAATCTTATTGGTGGAGCACAGTTTTATCCCACTTCATTTGTGAATTCCCATGTTTTCCAACTTAGACCTGCCTCACCTCATGGATTTGCTCTGTTAAAATCCCTAAAACAGACAGGTTTCTTGGCAACCAACTCAGGTTCTGCCTGTTCTTCTCTTGGCCAGAAGCTTTCTTTCTCCCAATAAATAAATGCTGTTGTTAACCTCCATTGTTCCTAAAATCCATTCTTCAGTTTTAGAGAATCCATTCTTTCTCCTATATCACTTTGGATGAGCTTGTTGAAAAGTGGCCAGAGATAAAGGCCCAAGTGGGTACTCTAGCCCTGGTGACCAATTATTGGGGCCATTTCCACATGAGGGCCCTTGGCCTGGGATATGGGACAAGAACAAAGTGAAGGCAGGCCTCCTGAGATAGGGGAGAAAACTCCCTAGCCAAGAAGGAGGGTGCTTTTCACAGAGAGAAATGGCCAGAGGAAGGAAACTGCCTTCAGCTTGGGGTGGAGCATGGGCAAAGAGGGGCAAGGAAGACTCCAAGAAGCAGTAACTAGAGGACTGAGACTTAGGAGCAAATTGCCCCAGAAACCCTGAACTGCTACAGCCCTGCTGTGCTCCCTCAGGCAGACAGCCTGAGGAGAAACACTTCTGCCCCCATCTGCTGTATGGGCAGATTGTGGCTCCCAAGTATGAACAGGTGACTACAACTGACCTGCTTAACACAGCAAAAAACCAGTGCATGTTTGAAAAGTATGTCTAAGCCCACAGAATTCACATGTGGCCTCATTAGCAAAGCATATTTTTCTCCTTTCTCTCAACCCAGCCTATCTCTTGTCTTTTTATGCAGTAAAGTGAGCCTCACTTCATAAGTCAAGCTACTGAAGTACAGAAGGAAGACAGCCCTAAAATTGGCCCAGTGCCTGTGGCTGGTTAATCCGCTCATAGTTTAACCTTGTAGTGTGAACTCATTCTTATTTTAAAGCTGAAAGGTTACAAGGGGTCATCAAAATATATGGTGTTTAAATTTAAAAAATCATCAGTAAATGATACATTGCCATTAATCCACCTCAAAATACCTCCCACACATACACACACTTTGAGCACTCTTATCACACGAATCTTGCCGCTCTCTGAACTACTTCTGGAGGTCCTCTTATGCATCTCTCTGAGGTGTGAGCCAAAACAGCACTGCTGCTGCCTGCCAGCCCACAAAAAGGAAGGCAGGCTCCTAGGAGCATGGCCGCATGCCCACATCCACTCTGTTCTTCAAATCTGGTGCCATACGACTTGCCAGCATTTCCCCAAAGGCAAAATCACCATGGAAGGTAAATGGTGGGCAGCAGTCCTGGACTTCGAGGTAGCCCCAGCAGGGAAGCCACACACCCACCAAGGAGGACGCCCTGGACCGCTTCATGAAGCGGCAAGAATGAAGAGGCGAGTGTGTTCAATGAAAGGGGGGACTCTTGAGAAGATTGAAGCATTCTATCTTTTACAATGAAATTTTAAAAATTTATTTTTTTTCCAATTTCAGCTTGAGTTTCATTTATTTATTTATTTATTTTTCCATAATTTTATTGAAGAATAAATAGCAATAAGCAGTTTCAAATCAAATTAGTAGGACAGATTCAATAATTAATACACTGCACATTGTTTTCCCAGTGGTCATCCGTTGTACAAGGTGCTGACACGACACTCTATCCACAAACACTATTAGAGCAGATCCCTCTATTCATTGAATTAAGAGAATGTAGCTGTACATCTATCTTTTTTTTCAAAGCTGATTTATAGGACAGTTTCAATAATTAATAGTTTTTACATTGAAGCAGACAGGATATCCTGTCCAACCACTATTAGTGCAATTCTCATAGAATTACATGAAAGTACCTGCATATTTATCCTGTTATGTATATACAAATACAGAATGGTCCTTCCTTTGCATCCCCTTCTCCTGTTCAGTCCTGTCAGAGATGGGTATTCCATTGCCATTCAATTATTATAGGTGCTTGAATTCAGCAAAACACTCCAACATAGTCCAGCAGTCCACAGAAGTTGTTGACTAGAGCCTTCCACAGCTCAGCATATCAACATGGCCTTACTTTATATACCCTGCTTCTATACTTTTCTGCTGGATGGTCAAGACAAAGACAAAGCAAGACCTATATAGCAAGAAATGTAACTTTTGTATCTGACAAGGTCAGTCAAATCCCCTCAGGGTTTATCCTGTAACCCTATACTGCACTTTGCAGATCCTTTGTCAGTATCAACCATGCGGATGAGTCACGGCCATTGTCTGACCAACTTGCTCTCTGTGAAAGCCTATGAGAAAGTTCTCTCTCCATGTGACTTCCCCCAGGCACACTATACATCATCGATTACATTCTTCTGTGGCTCCATAATCCCCCCATCAGAAGATTTGAGGCACAACTGACTTCCATGATGTCACAGTACAGGCTCTCTCATGTCCTGTCTTGAAAGGCTAGGGCCAAAATGTTGGCTGACCTTGCAGCCCTTCCATTTCTCCAATTTTTGATCTGCAAACTTAGGTTGCTAACCCTCCAGAAGAGAAGCTGATTATTACCCTGCAACATATGCAGTTTGGTTTACCCTAACTATCTGTCTAAATATCAAACATTTCAGGCACAATGTGGAACAGATACCTTCCATCAAGCATTGATATATTGAACTTTAAGTCCCCATGGAACATGAGGGAAAAAATAGTATTATACACATATTATTATACAGAAATTTAGAAATCCAAGCATACACAGCCTTGTCATAGAACAGTCCTGTAACATTCCTTCCTTCCCATGTCTCCTATTTTTTTTCATCTATTACCCATAAAAAAAGGAGATACTTTTACCCATGAGACAGCATGGTAATAATTGGTATGTCATGACAGGAAGTATGCATCCAGCAGACCAGAATGACAGGCACCCCAAGCATGACCCCCCTACCACACACTGCCATCCCCAGTGCAGCTGCCCGGCCTACAGACATCAGCACACATAGATAATCTGGTTGAGAATCCCACCACTCAACCACTCCCCGCAAAACCTGCTGATGTCTCCCAGGACCACTGCCCAGCCCATCCATACAAATGCATGGCCCTGCCCCTGTTGTGTTTCCCAGCTTTTCTCCTTACCCTCTCCTCCTTATCCAATCCTCAAGTTCTCGCTTTCCTTTTAATTGTGTTATACCTTTCTATTTGTATTTCTTCTTTCCATTTCTTATACTAGGGAAACTATACGATATTTGCACAGAAGTTTAAAAAATTTAAACACTTCCCATATTTTTCAGTCACACTCTGTTCTATGATTTATCCTTATTCTGTCCTGCACAGCACCCCTGGTTGCTAAGAACATGAGGAGTCATGTTTGTTTCTCCATTTCATGAGGAGCACCTGTATGTACCAGTCAGTCAGAAAGCTCTCTCTCCATGTGAAAGCCTGTGAGAAAGTTCAGGCAACCAAAACCCAAACTTAAAACAAAACAAAAATCTTCTTTCCCGTGACCTATATTATTATTTTTAGGTTTCTGTTCATGAGTAAAGAAAGAGGTGACTGTCGCTCTTCTTCCAAAATGCTTCTACTACTGGGTAGTGAAAAAAAGTTAGATTTTGAATGAAGAAAATTGGACATGGAAGTGAAAAATATTATTGATAGCATGTGTTCAATTGACAGAACTCATTTTTAATCTATTTAAAAGAAATATGAACCATATGATTCAGATGTTCCTTTGGTTATAAACCCAAGCGAATTGAAAGCAGATTTAGAGAAATACTGTACACCCCTGTTCATAGAATTGATATTCTCTATAGCCAAATGGTAAAAGCAACCCAGTATCCATCAACAGATGAACAGATAAACAAAATGTGGTACATGCATACAGCAGAATACTATTCAGCCTTAAAAAGGAAGGAATTTTTTTTTAGTATATTTGGTACAGGGTCTCACTACACAGCTTGGATTTGTGGTGATCCTCCTGTTTTCAGCCTCCCCAGAGCTGTGATTACAGGTGTGCACCACAATGCCTGGACTTGGTGATAGACAGTGCTTAGTCTACTGAGCTATCTCGCTGGCTCAAGGAAGAGATTTTGGACACTTGATGCAACATGGGTAGTGCTTGGAAGCACTACCCTAAATGGAATAGGCCAGTCACAAAAGGACCAATGTTGCATGATTCCACTTATATTTAGTCCCTACCTAGAAGAGTCAAATTCAGAGACAATAGTGGCTGTAGGGAGGTGGGCAGGGAGTATTAATGTGTAATAGATACAGTTTCAGCTTTGCAAGATGAAAAGCATTCTGGAGGTGGATGATACAGAGGGTTGTATAACAATGGAATGAACTTTATACCCGTGAACTACACATTTAAAAATGGTTAAAAAGTAAATTTTGTTACATACATTTTACCCCCAGTAAAAAACCTAACATTATTCAAAGAAGAAAAAAGTTGAAAATATTTCACCATTATTCATGTAGACTCCGAATATACAAGGACAGGCAAAGCTAGCTCTCTGGTGTACTTTCAGGATAAATGCCTCTAGTAGCAAAAAAAGAAAAAAAGGAAAAAGAATCAGTGTTGTTAGTAGAAGAACATTAGAGTCAAGATAAGCTAAAATTATATTATCAATCACTTATAAATCTTAAACAATATATGGGAGGAAATTCTTTTGGGTTTTGGTTGCTTTTTGTTTGTTTGTTTCATTTTTGGTATCAGGGAGCAAACACAACCTCTTGCTTGCCAGGCAGGCATTGTGTCACTGAGCTATATCCCCAACTTAAACAATTTATGAAAGAAGACTGTGAATGCAAATTTACTTCTTGTTTCCAGATTGTACTACTATCAGAAACAAGGTTTGTTCTTAACAACAAAGTGTTGGGGCCGGGGAAATGGCTCAGTGGAATAAGTGCTTCCTTGGCAAGCACAAGGGCCTGAGTTCAATCCCCAGGTCCACCAAAGAAAAGGAAACAATAAAGTATTGAACATTTTATATTATTGGGCATCTCACAAAGTACAGGCACATTCAAAGATCAAGTCCTGTTTCTCCTAATCTTTATGTTTACTAACCATTACATATTCTCATTACAGGAGACAAAATATGTGTGGTTTCTTCAAGTGTAATTAAGTTTAATTAAGTATATAATAAACTCATTTGATCAACTTTTGCTACTAATTAATATATAATTCCATAGGTAAGTAACAGCACACAATAATCACAACACCACCTTTGTTTTGAAATCTTGCCATAGCATTAGCATGCATCTCCTAACTTTTATTTCATATGTCCTTTTGCCTGCATAGCAGAATTCAGAGAAGGAATTAAGAATATGCTGGGGAGGTGAAATTTTCATTCCATCAGTCATTATTTTAAGTGTGTCATCACATTTCCCAGTGGCCAATTAATTAGAAGCCAAGTAACAGTTGGTTTTGTTCAACAACTGTCCAGCCTAGAAGACCAATGAAAGATGGCCAACCCTATAATCTTAATAATAAGCCCTAGGCTGTCAGCATGTCAGAGCAGGACCACGAAACCTAACTTGACAGATACAGAAAGTAAGTTATTAATGCAATCAACCTGTGCTGAGGCCATGTTTTAATATTTTATGTGCTCATTTGGCACATTATTTTTGTATTCTGTCTTGAGCAGTCCTACTTTGGAAACTATTTATCTTAATAACTTCGTAATGCTGTGGATTTACTCCTCCAATTCTCTGCACCGTATGTGACAGCAAAACTTTAAAAAAAAATTTAGTACTTTAGTCACTGGCAGTTTTAACTCAAGCATTTCGAATCAATCTATAAGTGATAATAAAATGCACAAAGGAATGAGAAGGAGAATCCAGTTACATCTACCTGTACTGTTCGGCTGCACACCAAGTAACAATAAATAGGCATTCTTAAGTCACAGCATTTCACTGGAAATGGAGCAGAACCTGTGTATTTTAACAACTTTTTACCACGAGTAACCACTACAGCATTTATTTTACTTTTTCAAAGAAAACCAGAGAAGCTTCATAATTTAAACTAAAGGGTCTTTCAGCCTTGAAGATAAAAAGCACTTCTGCTTAGCACCTGAGCTCTAACGTGGGATGTGCACAGGTGAATTAAGAGGCCTGGGCTCAAAGACAGTTTGTCTTAGCAGATCTGAAGCATCTGACTCATTTCCAGCCCTGCAATCATTTATTATCCAATAAAGAAAGCCTGGGTTTTTGCTCCACAAACACAGTGGTGGTCCTCAGCTTATGATTTACCATGTCTGCTCTGAAGGCATGCCACAGACTGTTCCAGAATGGTCTCTCATAATACACACTCCGCCAATGATATTTTAGGTCTGATTTACTCTCGCGTCACACAACTCAAGTTTTGGGCAGCTGCACACATTTTCTGTCTCCAAAGTGACACTCAAACCACATTTTAGGAGGTCCTTGGTGCTGAACACTGTGTATCCTAACATCTACGGAAAAGGGATCTCAGGTTTTATTGGGTTAGTAAATGGATATTCACTTTTTTCTCTTAGAAGGGACTGTTTTTAAGACTCGGAAGCATTGTACCCAAAATACATTTTAGACATTATTCTAGTCTGAATGATATGTTTATGGAAATAAGAGAAAATATTTCACAACAAGTATTGGGGCTAGTAATTAGGCACATTTTTTTTCCCTCTAGAAGGACTACCATTATTCCAAAATATGAATGTTTTATAAGAACACTAAAAATATATGGTGTTAATAAGAAGGTGTTTTAGCTCCAGTGGAAGACTAGACACACCAGCTTACAAGGCCTGATTCTTAAGTGTAACTGTGGTTTCAAACTGACATCATACACATATTCAACTACAAACACAACTAGAAGTATTGCCTTAAGTATGACATATGTAGGAGTGAATACTATGTGTAAAAGTCAAAGGGTCCAGGCTTTAAAATTTAATATGCTATTTACATGGTATATTATAGTATAATCCAGAAAACAATACATATTTGGTAAGTTAGTATATAAATGTATACATTCCCTAGCAATACATGGTAGCATGAGTTCAGATTCTAAATTAGGATACAAGTACATTCATTATGCTTGTTATTCTCATTAGGGATAAATTACAAATAAAACAGACAGACTGACATAATTGATGAGTTCACATTCAGTTATGATACAGAAAAAAGGTGGAAAAATTAATTAAAAATAATTTCATAAGGCCATCCAAATAGCTCAGTGGATTGAAGTGCCTGCAAGTAGGCACAGGGGACTGGGGTTCGATCCCTGGGCCTGCCATGCTGACCCCCAGGGCACACTGAGATGGCAATTGAGAAGGGCATGGTAGTACGTGTCTTTATTCCCAGCTCTTGGGAGACTGTAAACAGGCAGATCACTATGAGTCCAACCTAGTAATGAGACCCTGAACACTCTGTAGACCCTTTCCTAAAATACAAAAATAAATAAATAAATAAATAAAAACATGTCATGAAAAGTGCTTGAACATAATGGAAGTAAGTGGCCATCTAGTAGAACATCAGAAAATACCCAACATTGAAAAGCAGAGTAAAGTTACACCAGAGAACCATTTAGTAATGCGAAGTTTGGCTTTCTTATGCTCTAGATTGAAGGTTACATTGCCACATGTGTCAGCCATTGCCCTTAGTGGCAACTGAACACCTGAAACAAGGCCTGACAGAGGACTGGTCTAAAGACAGATGTGTTGTAAGCATATAACACACACCAATTTCAAAGACTTAGTCATAAAGACAATGTAAAAGAGCTCATTAATATTCCATTGACTACCGGGTCTGTTAATATTTTGAATTGATTGCATACATAAAGAAAAATGAATTATTAAAATGAATTTCACCCATTTATCCTTTTTAAATATGGGGATAATCTTAAACTTACAGAGGTGGTCTGCATAATATTTTTATTGATTTGATCGAAAAGAGAAATTGCACAAGTTGCAAACTGAGTGAGAAATTACCAATCCTCTCATCTACTCCCCTCTAGCTGCACATAGGAAAAGTGAGGCCCAGCTTGCTCCATTGGTGGATTCTGGGTAAGCTCAGGTTTAGCAGTAGATGTGCTTGCAGGGCAGGGTCTTATTGTCAACCAAGTTTCCCTCCTTGAAGGTGTCGAGGGATAAACACTGCTCTCCACCATCACACTTCTTGGTACTTCTTTGTGGGCAGGAATAAGAGTCTTTTTGTGGTATAACTTACCTTTCATCTTGATTCACAGGCCTCTGTGCAATCAGCTTTCTCCTCCACTTGACCTGGCTGAAGGACACTTATCCCCAGACATACCTTTCATGTAATGCAAAAACTGTATACACCTTACTGTAAGTTTTCCATCTTCCTTTTCAATTAGTAAATATTAATTGCACAGAATACTGGATTTTACTGTGGCGTTTTCATACATGTGGGTAACATAATTTGATCATACCCAATCCTCTTGTAACATTCCCTCCCTCCTGCCATGGCCCCTTTCCATTCTCTAACATTTCTCATTTTTAACTTCATGTTCTCTCCCCTGTCCCCATCCCCTGGTTTCATTTATAAGAGAAAACTTGGGATTTATCTTCTGAGTCTGGCTTATTTTGCTTAGCATGATCCTCTCCGGTTCTGTCCATTTTCCTGCAAATGACACGATTCCATTCTTCTAACAGCTGAATAGTATTCATGCCAGACTTTACATCACATTTTCTTTATTCACTCCCATGTTGGAGGGCATCTAGACCGGTTCTACAGCTTGGCTGCTGTGACTTGTGCCGTGGTGAACTCAAGTACGCAAGGTATCTTTGCAACATGGTGATGCTGATTTTTTCAGGCATATACTGAGGACTGGTATGGAATGCGTGCTATGGGTAAATTATTTAGGAAGTGAATACGCTCATAAACTGATTCCCACGTGTTCATATTAATAGGTTAACTGATTAAAAATGTCACGTATAGACCAAAGAATAATATTCAATCATATAAAAGAATGAAATCTTGTCGCCTGCACCAACATGGCTAGAAACTGAGACCGTTATTTTAAGTGAAACAAACTAAGCACAAGTCAGTTTAAAAGAAATTCTAAATTTGTGCTTAAAACACCAAAAGGGGTAGATCATTTTTATATAAGCTGCAGTTTTCTTTCTCAGGAATCATAGGTACATCCCTATGCCTTCCCCCAACAATCCTCACTCCTATCATGGCCTTTCAAAAGGCTCCTCCTTCCTACAGTCATTTCCATGTCAATGTGATGACTTTTTTTCCTAGTAGGACACCTTTTAATTTTCAGTGGTTAACATAATGTCAGGCTTGAGTTCATATTGATGTCCATTTCTAGATTCTGTTTTCTGAGAACTTAAAGGTGAGCTGAGACACTGAGGAGCAAGCTCTCTATCACTCCTCAATATCCCTGGGCCCAACACACTAAGCAGAAAGCAGGGCCAACTCCAGTTGCTCCTCCTTCACCCTCACACTGACAATGTCAGCTTTCTACCTGGGCTGTTTTCCAAAGTGGTGGATTAGACAGCAATAGGATTCTAAAAAGATGGCAGAGCACAAGGATTCTGGACCCATTCTGTATCCAAGATGGAGAAACTCTACATTGAACACAGTTACATAGCTTCTTTTCCTGAGACTTTAGTGTGCTAGTGTATAATCTGCAGTCTTCAAGCACACAAAGTTCTCCAAAACTATTTAGACCATGTAAGCTCTACTCTCAGAGAGTATTCTGAGACACTGGGACCCATAGAACATATTGGGAAAACCCTGCACTTAGTTGTAAAGATACTCACAGGTCACCCTTCACTGTTTTATTATTGCTGAATACCACTACTCATTTTATTTAGTTATTTACACAATAAACTTTATTAGCTCTCAGTAGACTCAGTTCTTGCTTCCCCAATCCACTGGTTGAAATCTCAACTCCCATAGATCTATCTCTGAAGCCATAAGAAGGAGCTGTGAGCTTAGAGGAGAGATCTCACCAGAAATCAACTCTACCAGCAACTTGATCTTGCACTTCCAGCCCCCAGAACTAGAAGAAAATAAATTTTTACTGTTTAAACTACCCAGTCCCTGATAGTTCATTATAGTAGCCCTAGCAGTAGGTCTCTAGCAAGTTTTAAAAGATGAAAATGGGAATAGACAGACAGTTCCTGGCCATAAGTAGTTTGGCTGCTAGATCAAAGGCAGAATGAAAAACACTTAGTAACCTTATATTAATCAATCACTTGATTTAGGGTCAGAAATTTCTTAGTCTACATCCTGTGCTCCAATTTACATTCTTATTAAAAATGGTGCACAAATTATTTTCTTTTAATCCCTTCTTTGAACAAGTGGACCAGTTGGATCTCTTACTTTGCCCATGTTCAGCAAAATCTTAGACACCCAGGAAACCAAGTCTGTGTCCTTTCACCCTTGACAGGGTAGGAAGCTACTCTAACCAGGCAGTGAGGAACACACATTCTGTTCTCCAGGAACCCAGTAACTCTAGTTGCAAAGTCTGGACTGTTTTCACCGTTTGCCATTCAGATCTTCAGAAGAGAAAGGAACCAATCTTAAGTCAATCCCAACTCGCCCTTCCCTATCTGTCTCAGAGACACGGTTGTGGTAACCAAACCATACACCAGCCCTGCCCTTTTAAAATCACACAAAAGAGCAATAATTTAACTTCTCTTCTACATTCAAGAAAATAGTAACTTATCAAGGCAAATAGCCTATTTTAATGCAACCAATAGTTCTGTCCAAAAATGAGATATTAAGGCAATACAATATTTTAAAACAGAAAACATTGAAAATTAATATAACTTATAGAGTTAGGAAATAGATATTATTATTTCAACTATAATTTCTGCAGCCCTGACTCTAAATCATTCTCATGTTCTGTGACTCAAATCCAAACATTTACAAACCAACACAGACCCTGCTGATTGTGTTAGCACTGTTGCTGAAGCAAATGAGGGAAATAAGGCTTTAATCAATGGGACTACACTCATGAATGCTATTTCAGGGGCCTGGGAGATGGCTCAGTAGAATAAGCACTTCCCTGGCAAGTGCAAGGGCCTGAGTTCAACCCCCAGTTCTGCAAAAAAAAAAAAGAAAAAAAAGAAAAAAAAAAGAAAGAAAAGAATGCTATTTCACCTAAGTATTTGTGCAAGAGCATATTTTCATTCAAAGGTTTTTTTTTTACAAAAATATTGACAAAAATATTTAAATAAGGCAATGTAATTATTAAGATAATACAGAAAGCCAAACCCTCAGGGGCAACCTGAGATGGTGATTGAGACTGGGCATGGTGGCATGCACCTGTAATCCCAGTGCTTGTGATGCTGAAAACAGGAGGATCACTACGAGTCTGATCTGTGCAGTGAGACCCTGTACTAAATACATTTTTAAAAAGATTATATGAGTACAACTGGTTATTCAATATTGGAAACTATATACTTACACTAAACTTCAGTCTTCTATGCCTCAAAATAAAGGAAAAGATTAATTGAGGCATAAAACATCTCCAAGAACTATGAATAATTAAAAAAATTACTCCTTGGAAACTAAATTGTAAATCTATCTTTAAATATTTTGTATTTTCCAATTCTACATGTTAGGAAATCATGATTGCTATGAAAATAGGCTAGTTCTACATATATTTTTAACAACTGCAAAAATATCCAGTTGGGCTGTGGTTTTTATTTAAATAACATGTAAAAGCAAAGCAATGGCAACTGCACGCTAACATTTTCTATGTACAGATAGAGATAAGAACAACGAGCCTGTCATTTTACAAATAAACTCACTGTTTTGCTTATATACAAACTGTTAAATATGTCTACATATGACTGGAGTGGAAAATGAGGAGATGCTGGTCAAGAAATACATGATTTCAGTTAAGAAAAATAAAGTTCAAGAAATCCATTGTACAGCAAGGTGACGATAGTAATAACAATATTGTGTATTCTTGAAAAATATAAAGATGGGTGTTACTCACACTTGCCATGAAAAAAAAATGACTTTGATGTGATGCCTTGTGAAGTAGCTGCATTTGACCATTCTGCTCATATGCACATACACAGTACTTGAAGATGTGGTGTTCTTCATGACCACATGACCAATATAAATGTTACTTGTCAATTTAATTAATTAATCACTTTGCTTTGTGAATGGATAAGAACTGGTATTTGGTATCAACATATAGTGAAATGTTGTCTTTCAAAATCTATGCATTGATCTTCATCCCTGTTCTTCATTGGCCAGACCCCATAGGCCTGTGGGACCCAATAGGCCTGTGGGACTTGCCTTTGTGTTTGACAACCACTATCTGCATCCACCAAAGCCCTGGAGGTAGGGTCAGGAACATCAGACAGAACTGCTCCAGAGTTCCATGTGGGTCACCAAGAGAAAAACATTTGGCTTTTCAGATGAGTGATCCTTGTCAGGAAACCCTGCCCAAGTCAACAATTTCTTATTAAGATGAGCATAAATTTGGAGTTTTTATGACAATGATGGGTGCACAAACAAATCCACATACTGCATGAATAAATTGTCTGCAGTAACAGACATCAGCCCATGCTGCATACTTTCCTGTCTCTGATATTGACTTAGAGTCAAATTTTGTGGTTAAAGCATGGTTGACCACCATGAGTTCACAGACAAAAAGAATGCTTGCCATGAGCCTATTTGATGTTGACTTTGCCTCTAACAACGTATTGTCTATAAGAATACTTAACATTCCTTAAGCCTAATTTTATTTTTGGATCGTCATATCTTTTGAAAAAAAGTAGTCTGCCTGGATTTACTTGTTTATAACTATTGCCAGGATTTCAAAAACAGTTCAACCTGAGCAAAAGTGCACCTCAGCCCAAATGTTTAGATTAATAAACCAGTAATTGTTTTAATTTGAGACATAACAGTTGCCAAGTTTTTATTTTGACAAGCAAGAAACACTTTTAAGTGTTTACCATCTACTGTCACCATTATTTCATGAAAATGTCTAATTTTTAAAAGCATGGTAGGAAAGACATAGTAATAAAAATGGCAGATCTTTACAATTAACTTGAAAGAATTTATTTTAAAATTTTTCTTATTTTCCACAAGCGAAGGAAGAGTCCACTATGGAAGGGCATGGGTTCAGAAAAGCTTTAAGAGTCACTGAATCACACCATAAAAAGAACACAGTGAACAGACCATCTAGAGCTACTTTTATGGATATATATGTCACAATTTGACACACATATAACAGAATCAGTTCAAAGATTTGGACACAGACTATGGGTTAGACACAAATCTGAATAACGAAGTCTACATTGTGGAACCCCCCAAAATCATACCATAAGCCAGGGCAGTCCTGCAATGGCTTCATTTTTGTCCACATTTCAGGAAGTCATGCTTGAGGTACAATGGACTCAGGGGAACTGGGACCAAAGAAAAAGAATCATGGTGGAATGAAGTGGCTTCTTCTTTTCAGTTCTTAGCATTGAAGAAATTGAAATAGAAAACATTTGTTGGGGCAGGGTATGGATCATCTATTATTTGCTGTTTGCAAAGATTCCTGTACATATCTCTGTTACTACTTTCTATGGATAAGTTTCCTTAATAGAAGAACTCTTGGTCTAGGGAAACAGCTCAGTGGCATAAGCACCTGGCTGACAAACATGGGATCATGAGTTTGAGAATGCTTTTCTTAATTTTATGACTTTATTATCAAATGAAAATGTTCACCTAACTAAACGGCAGAATTTTCATCTCAAGAAACTGGAAGAGACATCACAACTAGAAGCAGACTGTAGTTCAAAGAAGTCTAGATCTAAAAGTTGGTGCAAGGAACTCTTTCTGATGGCTACTACTCAAACTGACAATTCTTGAAAATGCCATCCTATAATGACTACAGATAATAACAAAACAAAGAGCAGTGATGCTTTAACATCACAATAATAAATATGAGGGTTCCATTTCTATCAGTCCAGATTGTTTCCTCGGGGGAAAATGCCACACCTTCTGCTGTCTAGGCCTGAGCTCCAAGTTGTTATGTTTCAGGTATAAAGAACGGGACATTCGAGAAGTCTTCACTCAAATGACTGGATGTTTACAGACCAGTTAGATCTGGTTCCTCGTCTATCATCAAGCTGTGGCTACCCAGTGTTCTCTGGATCCTTCAGTGGCATTGTGGAATTTGATTGTTATCATTTTGCTATTCTACATCTGTCTCTACCTATTTAGTCTTGAAGTATCAGTTGCCTGCATTATGGTCCATGTCTAAACATTGCTTTTGGTTATCAAGGGTTGAATGTCAGAAAATATTTAGTTAATGATAACAAGATGTACTATAAACTATTACTAATCAGCAATGTGCTGAAACTTTAAAATGTTTCTTAAACATCAACTTTTGTATTTCATATAAATGCAGCAGGTTTATTTCGGTCTACTTTGTGAAAATGGCAAGCTCAGCTAAATAACAAAAATGTATTAATATTTTTATTTTGTAGCTCAG
The DNA here is from genome assembly GCA_004027165.1 of Ctenomys sociabilis. Classification (NCBI taxonomy): domain Eukaryota; kingdom Metazoa; phylum Chordata; class Mammalia; order Rodentia; family Ctenomyidae; genus Ctenomys; species Ctenomys sociabilis. The sequence continues at coordinate 11,034 of PVKA01007437.1, read as the reverse complement.
AAGATTCATATTTTTCTCTACCTATGATGATGGACTAAACTGCTGAGAAAACTGAGTCATAAATCTTAAAGTACATATAGTCAGAAAGATGAAATACAGAATAAAAATCAAAACAGAACAAAACATGCTGCAAAAGTTTATGCATGGGGGCTGGAGAGATAGCTCTGGCAAGCACAAGGTCCTGAGCTCAATCCCTAGGACTGCAAAAAAATAAAAAAATAAAGTTTATGCATGGTTAGTTCCAAAGTGACAAGTGTGAGTTTTTGCCTAGTGAAAATCTATACTTAGTATGGAACAACAAAAACAAAAAATAATGTATAGTTAATATTTTTTATAAACAAGTGGCTTAAAATTTTAGTATTTTTTTACTAGTAAAACTAATTTGGTACAAAGTTATTCAGCATAAGCTTTTCTTTGTATACAAGCATATATTTCAAATACAGGTTGAGCATTTATAATAAAAATATCTGAAATTCAAAATGATCCAAAACCTGAAACTTTTGAGCGAAATTATTACACCACATCAAAAATACCACACGTGGTCTGAGTCAAAGTCAAAACTCAGGAGCACTAAAAGCATCATAGTAATCTTCAGGTTGTGTGCATTAGGGAATTAGAGAACATAAATAAATTTATGTTTAGATTTGGCTCCCAAACCCAAGATACCTCTTTCTGTACATGAAATATTTTAAAATATGAAAAAATTTGGTATCTGCAATGTTTTGCCTCCAAGTATTTCAGATAAGTGCCATTGAACCTGTACTGTGTTCAGAATTAATTGGAAAGATAGCATCAGTCTATCATTTTGAAAATTATCACAAGAATGAAGAAATTATTCAAAATTATTATTCACTGTATGCAACTTAACTATTTGATAGTTAAAAAATAAATTTAAATATTAATAAATATATACTCTGTACCAGGCCCTGCAAAGTGAAAACAGTGAAATGCTTGACTTTCTAGTTGCGTACTGGATACCATCATGGAGGAATAACTTTTTTCAGTAACAGTTGGTTTCTACACTGTGTTAGAAGTTAGGGGCAATAAGGTTATTCTAACATCATTCTGCAGATCAATCACACTTTTATTGTGGTGCTCAGTGCTAAACATATCGTCCCCTCCCTCCTATGCCTGCTCCCATCTTCATCAGCTTTCCTGGCCTCTTAGTTGAAACCCAAAGGTTGGCAAAACATTCCCTAGGAAGATGTCTCCGGCGCCCTGATGTGAGGTCTGCCCGTGTTCCTATCTCTACGTTCTTCACCAGGCTTGCCTCCTCTTATTCGGGATATCTGTCCCTGTGCGTTCTGTGTCCACCACCCATCGTAGGGCTCTCAGTAGACTTCTGACCAGCTGTGTTTCCATCTACACGTTCATTTTTCCTGTGAAGAACAGCCTACAATTGCTAGCTTGGCTCCCTGGCTGACCTGGGTCCAACTTAGTTTCTCTTTAAAAAAAAAAAATTAAATTCACATTATTTTAATTTTGAAATGGACACATACTGCATATATCTATCACCTCTGATATGACATTCTGAATAGCGCAAGCATTATTGTACAGAGTTACTATCTCTGTCATATTTAACATTTTCTTGTATTTTGGAAATTGCCAAGGGAGTAGATTTTAAAATCCCCCTCAAATCAAAAAACAAAACAAAACCAGGAAATATGTTATGGGATGAATCTTCTGATTAGCTCAGCTGAGCCACTCTGTCATTTTATTTTCTTATTTCATCGCATGTCTTCTGCTGTACTTTTCTTAATCTTCTCTTGCTGCAGTGGCTTTCTCTTACCTCGCCTTATTCTATGAGGGTGCACATTCTACACATCCAGCTCAGGGCTGCCACTTCCAGGATGTTTGGCCAAAGCTGTCCCGTCTGAATACTGATCACTGGGGCATCTGTCTCTCGTTGCTCTGCAACTGACTTTCTAGGATATGGATCCCTTTCTATTTTGCAATTGGGGCATTTTATTATTTTACCTGATTTTTATCTACCTTTTTACTTTTTTAAACCATTGGAAAGTTCTTTGATATATTTTTGTTTTCTTCTCAATCTTGGCACAGTGTAGGCATTCAATGAATGAATGAAAAAAAAAATAAATAAAGAAGGACACAGCAAAATTAACTTGAAAAGTACAACCACCCAAGCAAGGAATGTGCAGTGCTTATCAAAGGGTTACAATAAGTAGCTATACTGGCTGACATGAAAAAAACTTATGCTAAGTGCTTGAAAAACTTTCTCAAAAGTGTTACCTTTAGATACTGATCATCTTCTACTTAGCAGTGTAGGAAATTAAAAATTATGCCATTTTTCATTTTAACTCCATTTCCGTACTTACTGGCAAAGCCAGTGTGTGGACAAGTACATGCCTTCATTCAGATGGCCTGCTTGATGTCTTACTCTCCTCTAATTCTGGGTTTTGTGATTTTTATCTACAGGCACTCTCAGTAGCTACTCTCCATGAATCATGGGGATTTTTAACTCTAGAAACATTAGAAATGACAAACCAAGATTAAGGATATATGATGAATGTGGCAAAAAAATCTCTGCTTAATTTTTCATATTTACCCATCAAAACTTGCACCTCTGGTAATGAAATACTTAGGTTTTTCTTTTTCCTTTTAAGAGAGTAATCCATCTTGGGGAATGATATCTGTGAAACAACTTAAGAGCTGCTGTCTATGAGGGCTGGGGCACCGAAAGCAGTTTCCACAAAGAGAAAAAAAAAAGTAGAGTCTGTTCAAATCCCAGCTTGGCCTTACCCTTCGGTGCTGGTCAATAAACTCAAGACCAGATATAAACAAAACATTCCATTCAACATTATGTCAACCTTCAGCACAAAGGTCATCCATCACTGTACATTAATGTTCGGAGCACCTGTAAAATCTGATGTGCATTCTTTTAGGCCATTTTTTCAACATTGTGTCTGTCAGAGATACCCCCCACCATATACATATTATTTATGTTGGGAGTAGCTTTCTAAATGTCACCCAAGTGAATTAGCATCCTGCTGAGCTTCAGAGTTAAGAGAGTCGCCATGTGCATTTATGTGTTTTCTCTCCTGAATACTGACACATTTATATCCTTTCTCCGTCTGCTCTGGCTTTGGCAGAGATGCATAGTACAAGCAGTTTATTTTACTATGACATGGTGACAAAATAGAACTTTATTTATGTGAAGCTGGTTAAAAATGCCCTCGCCAAAAAATATGACACCAGTTAAGGAAATCTAATAAAACCTCTTGTAGAAATGGTGTAAAGTATAGAGTTTTATTTGGAACCTAATGAGGTTGGTAATGCGTACTGTGCCTGACTACGTCTACTAAATAACACCAGGCTGATGCTGCCAAGTGCTTTTGCTAAAAGTCAGCCCAATCTCTGTTAATTTAATCAGGCTCAGCTCCCTAGAATTCATTAATTTATTCATTTGTTTATTCCCTTAACAAATAGGATATAGTGCAAATATCTATCTCTTCTGTGTAGCTGTGGTGGAATTATGTTCATCCTTAGATACATTTTAGTTTTATTTTATTTTTTAATTTTTATTTATTTATTTATTTATTTTGCGGAACTGGGGATTGAACTCAGGCCCTTGTGTTTGCCAGGGAAGCACTTATTCCACTGAGCCATCTCCCTGCCCCCTACATTTTAATTTTAATCAATACTTAATGACTTTCCCTTAAGGCCTCAGAGGAACTGACTAATCACAGGACTGTGTACATAATGCGAAGGAAGAAAACAGAAAATAAAACAAAATTTAAATTTCTTTTTATCATTTCACTGTTTTTCATCACCTAGATGGTATTTTAGTGACCTTCACTTATACATGATGTTATCTGATTCAAAAAATATATTCAATTAATGTAAAATTTAATAAGTAAAATTCTTAAACACTTCATTTGCCTGCAGATATACATTTGCACCCAGATTTCTTTTAATTGTTGTTTCAGTTGTCTATCTGCCTGCCTGCCTGCCTGCCTGCCTGTCTGTCTCCCTACCTATCTCCTTCTGTCTCTCTGTCTCTCTTTCTTTTCCAGTACCATTAATTGAACTAAGGATCTTACACTTCTCAGGCAGGCGTTTATGCCGCTGAGCTATATCCCCGGTCCTTACACCCAAATTTTTAATGTTATCATTAGTGCCACACTGAAAAACTAAAGGAAGATTTAAATGATGCTAAATGCTGCCATTTGTGCTCCTTGTCCCTAATTGGCCATTGGACAAACTGTGTGACTCACAAGAGCAAACCCATTCTTCACTCCCCCTTCTTGTCTCCTCCTCATTTGCAGACCATGCTGTGGTTAGTAAAGACCCAGAGACTCAGGCAGGAGCCCTGCAAACCTGGGAGGTGAAAGTGAGCACAGTTGCTTTGTCAGCACTCACCAGGTCTCCTGGGGGAAATTCAAAGCGTGTGCTGGGGATGAGACAGACTGAGTGTGGCTGGAACCCAGTTCCTGTTGTTTTGAGTGTCTCGTTATCATACAGTGTGACCCTGGAGGGGAGAATCCAGCTTTCTGATTTTCTTTTAATTTTTAATCTTATTTTAAAATTGGAATATAGATGGGTAAGCAGTGCCTTTGGGTACCTCAGGCAATCTTGATAGGTCCTTTTCCTGCTCCACAGTTCTGAACCGTAAAGCCTCCTTCTCTGATAAGCACTGAATCAGAAAGCATATTTCAACAAACAACTAAAAGGGCATAAACAGGGCCAGCCTGACAGCTCAGTGGACTAAAGTGCCTGCTTAGGCAGAACACAGTGGCAGGGATTCAACCTCCAGGGTGCCATGCCAGCCCACCCCCAGGGCACCCTGAGCCAGTGAGTGAGACTGGACATGGTGGCTTGTGCCTGTAATCCCAACACTTGGGAGGCTGAAAACAGGAGAATCACTGAGTCTTATCTGTGTTGTGGGACCCCAAAGACCCTGTGGACCCTGTCCTAAACACAGAAAATATAAAATAAAGACATAAACCTCCCAAATATTTGAAACCAATTGCATTGTGTAAACAAAATTATCTCTGTTTTGAATTCCAAATGCAATCACTGGAATAAAGGGGTACTGAAACAGCAAGATTTCCAATAAAATTCAAAGTTCCTGCTACATAATTTCCCTTTCACTGTGATTTTGAAATCATAATTATAAATTATGACTATAATCATGATTATAAATCATTATGTCCAATGTACAGAGAGCAACCATTAGGCTTCTGGTATGGCCATTTATTACACAGATATTGTTCTATATTTCAGTTGTATAGAATTTTCCTTCTGTTTCACTATAATATATATCTTCCTGTCCAGGGCAACTTTAGGTAAAAGCCTAATCTTTCCACTGGAAGTGGCTACACATACCATTGATTAATTGGAACAAATATAGCATAGGACACAGCTAGGTGACAAGTTAGCAGGGAATAAAGGAAGAGCACCTTCTGAAGTTACATTTCCAGGGGGTACTGGAGGGCAAGTCCAGGTGTGGTGAACTCCTGCATTACATTCCCATCCCATTTTAAACTTCTCTTTAGCCGGGGCTGGGCTCCAACTGGCAGTCCTCCAGCCGCAGCCTCCCTTAACACTGTGGTTACAGGTGTGCACCACTCAGCTGGAATTACTTTCCCAGGCTCTTGTTTTTCTTTTAACTCAGCTGATAGCTTTTATCATATATACACATGGTTACTGAGGCTATCTCACCTAGGCTATTTCCAGACAATGAAACCACCAAAAAAATTACTGCACCTGCAGCATCTCTCATAGCCTAACTCCCTATGTAATATAGCAGCAGGTAACATTGTGCAGCTCTGCACGCCTTCCTAAGGCAGACAATATTCATTTGGAAATGCAGAATGCAGTTCCACCGGCATGCAATCAACATTTACGCTCATGAATCAGGATTTACCTCACAGATTACAAATTAAAGTGAACCCAAATTAACCACTTAGAAAATTGACCTTTTAGGAATCTCACAGATGCATGCAATGTTCCGGCAGGTCATGACAGTCCTCCATGCAGTGAACATCAAGCACTAGCTCAGAGGCAGGCTTCCTGACATCCCAGCAGGATTACCAGGTGTTGACAGTTCTTTGTGGAGACTCACCAAGCACTGAGGCCTTGCTCAACTGTGGGAGATGACAGTCTCCTCTCACATAACAATGGCTCACACCCATGTGTACAGACTCACCCCAAAAAATGTGCAAAGGAGCCAGAAAGAAGAGGACAGAGTGAGGTCCCCAGGCTGTCAAAGTGGACATGAAGCAGCAGAACATATCAATCAGACAGAATGGACAGTCAAACCCACCTAAAGAAGCTCCCCAACAAGGCTGTTTGCAAAACTACTCAACCAGCTGGGCACTGTGGCACATGCCTGTAATCCCAGCACTCGAGAGGCTGAGTCAGGAGAATTGTTGTGAGTTTGAGACCAGCTTGACCTACAAAGTGAGCTGAAGGCCAGCCTGAACTGCATAGTGACACCCTATCTTAAAAAAGACAAAAAAAAAAAAAATTAAAAAAACAAAACTACTCAGCCACTAGATTTTGGTTGATTAATACACATGTTCAAGCCATTTTGTTTAAGCTATCTTGTTAGACTGTGTATGCTGACCCCATAAGCTCCAATTCTAGCATCTTAGTTACCTAATAAATAAATGGTCCTGCTATACACAAGCACAAAACAAGAAAATACTGTCACATGACTCTTGTAGCTGCTCTGATCATCAGCTGCAAATGTCTTATGAGCAAGTCCGGAGGCTGTGGCAGGAATCCAAGGGCACTTTCGTTTTCAGCAGGTGTTGCTGCAAACATTTCCCCCAGGTGCTCCACAGACTTAGGGAAGCTGACTCACACCTCCCCTGACACCTGTCCTCAACTCTCTTCCCTTCTTCTCCTCCTCCAGACATCCCAGAGCCTCAGCCCTTTGTGCCAGATCCTACGTGCTCAAATCAGGACAGTCACCTCTCTACAGTGTGCACAAACTCTGAGTACCATGTTTAAATACGCCAATCCCCTTCTTTTACAACCTGAGAAAAATGGTCTCTGAACCTGTGCATGCCCAGTCTGTGTCTATGTTTCCAGGGGCTTTTCACATAGCCAAAGAATGAAATGGGGAAGTAAGCGCACTGTCTCTTGTCACTAAGTGGTCTGAGACACTCATAAAATAAAAAGCAATTGCCACACAAATTTTGCTTGCTACACTTTCAGATCTTTATGCGAATTTCCTTCAATCCAGATTCCACAATTTAGGCCACAATTCCTCTGTCAATTTCCAGTCTCACATATGATAGCTGTTCCGTTATGTATTTAGCAATAACATAACGGTTTACTGAAAAGTAGTTTGAGTATCTATCTTCCCCAACATTAAGATACGAGAAAAAGCCACACATTCAAATAAAGATCACTGCACTTGGGGCCTGAAGAAGTGCTTGAGAATGTTCCACCTGGCATTATTGATCATATAATGTTCAGAGGGTCCCTGAGGCTGTTGGGCTGCTAGGTCCCCATACACCCATCACAATTTCAATACTCAACTCTGCTTCTGGGAGGGATTGTCCTCAGCAGCATGCGAAATGAGGTTAGTGTGAAATTTATAAAAGTGCATGATGGAAAGATCCAGAATGTACCTTTTTTGTTTTGTAAATTTAGAAGAGAAATTGTGATATGATGTGGGCATATACATCACCACATCTTATTTTCACTGGCCAATTTGTGTCATCTGATTTTCCACCACAGAAATCCAGTTCCTAACTACTTGTACTCTTCTCATTTTATTAGTGTGTTTGACCATTTAACCCCAAATCGACTCATATCTGTGACTGAGAAAATGATCCAGAATTTCTAGGGTGATCATGGAGAACAAGCCAGGATTGAGCGAATTCTGCTTTCCTAAAGCTGAGAACTGGATTTCTATATTGAGGGTTGGTGGCAAAGGGTGGGCAGAGAGATGAAGCAGATAGAATAAGCTGAGGTGAGCCCCTACATCTTTCAAATTACAGTGAGAGTTGGATTGAACACTTCTCTACGTTTCCCTAGTGTATTATGCAAAAATAAGTTTCTCATTGCATAAGCAGCCTCTACGCTGGCAGCATTCTCTTGTCACCTCTTTTCTTTTGTAACTTATCCTCAAGCTGCTGCCTCCTCAATCATTTGCTTCCCTGGATCCATTTTCAAGCTTGCTCTCCCCCAAAGTGGCCTTAGTCCCTGATTTTGTCTCTGGCTTTTACCTTTCCAGCAAATCCCTCTAGAGTGAGAAATGTAGAGCTGTAAACTCCAATTATATGCTTATCCCTGTGCAGCAGCTCCAAGCATCGTTACTGCCAAAACAAGCAGGAGGTCTGCGGGAACACCTATCTAAACAGACACACCGAGTGCTCTTTCCAGCTACCCCAAGTGCAGAGCTACAGCCATGCAATGTAACCCCTGCTAATAAAGGAAAAAGAGAAGTTCACGCAGTACAGAACACAACCACACGTCTATGGCTTTAGCAAGTCTTGAGGTGCTTTTGATAAAGGATATCCAAGAGCCCTACTTTCAAAATCACTCCGCTGTTTCTCTGCTAAGAAAGTTATCTTTATTATTCAGAACCCGGATGATCTTTTGGAAGGGTATAGTCCCCAGAATGACAGGTCACTTTGGCTTGAGGTCTATAACTGGCTCCCCATGAGCTCTAGTGAACATTCTCTTTCACACAACCCATGTTCCACTGCTGGTGAGAAGTAGCAGGCTCCTGGGCTCACCAGTGGGCATGCCAGGCTGTGGCCTACATTGAAGATGGTCAAAGAAAGCACAAGATCTTCCATAGGTATGTGACAGTGGCTTCCAGGCCCTTTGAATATGGATACTACATCAGAAATAGAGGTGCATTCTCTTTATAACACGAAGGAAGCAAGTTGTTCCTGAATGAAATCTAAACTCCTTGGATTCACAGAGCTAGAGTGCATAAGAGGGACATCTCTAGGACATACCTGGCCTTAAAGTATAATGGCCCATGGAAACAACGATGGACAAGAATTAGAGCCTAGGCCAGGCCCAGGAGTCATGCCACCTCTTAGAAGTATCACAGGTCCATCTCCACAGCCCCAGTCTGAGTCCACCTCATCTTTGAGCTAGACAATTGTGGCACATTCCAAAATATTTCACTACCTTCACTATACCCTCCACTCATCCTTCTTCTAGTCTGCTGCTAAGTCATCTTCATGTATAGATTAATTTTTGTCATTAATATACTTGTTTCCGCCTAGGGAGCTCTATGTTATTCCTTGGTATACTTTACTTTTTAACAAAACACAATCAAATAGCAATTTAGCACTGTATCTAAATGAGTTACTGAAATATCTGGAAGGTAACTGTAAAAAGCAATAAATACTGATTTTATCAAGCAAATAAGGGGCCAGGGAGATAGTTCAGTGGAATAAGTGCTTGCCTGGCAGGCACAAGGTCCTGAGTTCGATCCGTGGTACCACCAAAAAAAAAAAAGAGAGAAAGAAAATAATGTATTAATTATTTTCTAGTTACTTTACTACAGACAATAAAATGCCATGTAACCACCAGCTTTTCCTATCTCTTAAGGTAATAGTCTCTTTTAGGGTTAGACATCCCAAACATAAAGACATTCACTTTTAATAGTTTAAAATCTCAATATTTTCTTTGATTCTAGTATCAGAGGCTGAGATAGTACAGATGCTATTTTGACTGTGACAGAAATTTTCCTTTTGGAACTGGTGTAGAACTAACCATACAAATAGCAATAATTTTTGTTTTTGGCACAAAAGTTATTGTGAGACCTGAGTTGGCAGATTTTGAGTTTTATTTTACTATTCCATATTTTGGAGTCATTAAAGAGTTTGAAATGGAGTCAAAATGTTCCAGAAATATTTTCCACTTTCTTTTGGTTACAATATAGGCCCCTTCTCCACAAAAGCTTAGAACATATCCCCCCATAGTATATTAAAGAGGTTAAAGAAACGTCAGTGAAAAAGCCATTAAGCTTATTCTATTTTTAAAATGTCCCCCTTTTCCTGTCTTATTCCCCAATGCCATGCAAAAATGTTGTTTCGGTCATGTGAACAGAGGGTATAAAATAGCCCTCCTCAGATGATGGTAATTCTGAACAGCATGTTAGCAAAAAAGGTATTTATGTCTGACAGAGTAATGGGAATATTTATATTTTAAAATAATAGATTATTCATGTAGGGACAATAATACCTCTATCTGCATTTAGCAGAGACATACAAAATCATGCATGAGGCTGGGATCAAAAGAGACCGTTCACCATACATGGCCATAGAGACTGCCCTACCTGGCATGGCGAAGTCTCTTCATGGAAGACACGTTCTGATGTTTTACTAGTAAAAACTGACATTAACCCTGCCTCAAAATGAGCTGTCCAATGCCTGGTAAGAGAATTCCACCTCTGCTATTTGGAGGCAGACCAGGCTTGAAGAATGTCAGTGACACTCAGGCAATCCTTCATCATGCTACATAGCTCAGAAGTATTCATTTTATTTTTGCTTGTGAAGAAAGTTGAGAACTGAAGGATAGAGATCCCCAAAACACTTGGGGTGCGCCAGGGAGATAGCTCAGTAGAATAAGCACTTGCCTGGCAAGAGTGGGGTCCTGTGTTTCAATCCCTGGTACTGGAAAAAAAAAAGAACTTGGAGAAGAATGGCTTTTCGTGTCTAGCTATTTGCTACTTTTATAGCTTGATAAAACTTTTCTCTATCTCTTACTTAGAACATTTTTATGAAATTGCACTTACACTACATGTACAAGAGCTATTTAATTTCCTAGTTAGCAGCTATGAGAAACCAAATGGTATATATATATATATATATATATATATATATATATATATATATAATATTTTTAAATAAAACTATCCAACACAGATCAGCAATCCACAATAGAAGATGGTTATCCACAGAGGTTGTTGACTTGAGCCATTTACATCTCATTATATTAATATGACTTTACTTTATATACCTCCATTTTTAAACTTTTCTGCTGGATGGTTAAGACCGAGTTAAAGCAAGACCTATATAACAAGAAATGTAA
>PVKA01007436.1:64325-78074 GCA_004027165.1 Ctenomys sociabilis | reverse complement strand
ATGCCCAGAGAATCGGGGAAATTCCCACTCAATCAGTGGGCTTTAGGTCAGGGGATCCGGGGAGGTGTTGGTGAGTGGGTCCTGAGGTTTCAGGCCAGTCACTGGCTTGGAGGGGTTGGGGACAGGGATCCGCGAAGCGCGTGTGGGAAGAAGCCAAAGGCTCTCCCTCAGACTCACCACACTCTCACTGATCTGGGACGCCTGGTGAGTCCTGTAATTTCACTCTCGCTGGGAGAGCTTGGCGCGGGATCCAGGAGGCCGCTGGAGTCAGCCACTGTCTCAGGCTGGTCTCTGGGGCTGGGCAGGCGCGGGCGGGATGGAGCAGGATGGCGGAGTCGGCCGCGCTGTCTCTGGCCGGTCTCAGGTGCTGGGCTGGGACGGGCAGGATGGAGCAGGATGGTGGAGTCGGCCGCGCTGTCTCTGGCCGGTCTCAGGGGCTGGACGGGGGCTGGCGGGATGGAGCAGGATGGCGGAGTCGGCCGCGCTGTCTCTGGCAGGTCTCTGTATTGATTTTTTTTCCATCTGATAACTTGTTGCTGTACATCCCAATTAAATTATGAAAGTAGCTTTTGGCATAATATAACTTATAACATGGAAGAGAATAGTTTGCAACTCTGCTAACAGATTATTTTCCTTATCCTGCTATAACATTCTTTCTTCAGAATGTTAATCCTACATGTAAGGTGAAAAACATGAAAACTTATGTTCTGTTTTAAGTTTGCAAGCTGTACAAGTAATTATTTCTACTTTGAAAAGATAAAAGTCAGCATGAGGTACATTTTCAACATATTTCATTCAGCATCTCAAAATTTTCTCTAATCAAAATGATAAATTAATAAAGCACAGTTAACATTTACCTCGATACAAGTGTATTCTGAGATTATTATAGTGCATCATGTCCAGAATGTGATTTTTCACATACAAATGAATGTTTATTCTGATACCCTGAAATACATGGAAGCATGAATTTGAAGCAACAAGCCAAAAGTTTGCATTTATACTTTCTCATTGAATCATAGATTACATATGTTTCTGGCATAAAATTCACTTAGTAACATGGAAGAATCTATGATGAAGTTGTAATATTTTACAGAGTTTTCAGAGGTTTGATGTAGAAAAGACAGCTCAAGGATATCTTCAATAAATAAATGTTTATCTTCAGATATATCTAATATCTCATATTTGTCTAATTTGTAATTCAGGCAAATTAATATTTTGTAGGTATCTGTATTGCTATGTGGTTAATTATTTACCACTGATCCATTTTTGGTTTTGTTTTTGGTTTGTAGCAAAGGTCGTTCATGGTAAATGGCTTACATATAATGATATTAATTTTGGAACTGACTTATCTTTTAAAATGAGAAATTTATTGAAAATCAATTTTTTTTGTCCTATTGACAAACTAGGGTAGTATGTATGAGAAAGAGAAAATAATTAAGCAATCTTCTGTTTAAAAATGTCTTTTAGTCTTTTATTTATGTGGTACAGGATCTCGCTTAGATCCTCAGTGATCCTCCTGTCTCAGCCTTCCCAGTGCTGGAATTACAGGTGCGCACCATTACACCATGTTTAAGTGGTTGTCTGGGAGAGACCAGAGTTCCAGGGCTGGCATGGAATGTGGTACTGGATTTAGAACCCAGGTCCTTGCCCTTGCCAGGCAGGTGCTTATACTGCTGAGCTACCTCTCCATCCCTAAGAGCGCTTATCTTCTGCAATATGTAATAAATAGGTCTTTTTCTGAGATGAATACTCAGCACACTGGATATTGCTTTTCAGTCTCTCTCTTGGGAAGGTCTCTGCTCCAACTCATGGAAAGGCCTGATCAGTATCCACGACAGTCAGTGGGGGACAGAAGCCTGGCTCCCACTTGCTTTTCACACATAAAGCATTTCCTATCTTAATTTTTTTTTTAACTTGGCATTTTAGACTAAGAAACCTCAGGCCTGGTGTGAAAGGATTTGTCTTAAATCGTATAACAGGAGGAGAGCTGATGGGCAGCTTGTATGTCAGATCCTGTGCTCAAATATTCAAAAGCCACACCATGAAAAGGGAAGAGAAATCATGCAGCGGAGTCCCGTAGGAGGGTACCAGAATCAGTGGCTAAAAGATGGAACTTCTAGAAACACAGGCTGTCTTTCTGTTTGAAGAACACAAATCTTGCCTCTTATGGTGTCTAAAGATCAAGCAGGTCAGGCTGCTGCCAGGAATCATGTTTTCATCAGTTATGGAGATACTTCAAAAAGAATCTGGAACCCAGAGCATTAGTGGCTTTCTAATGCATTAAAGATCTAAGTTTTGTGCTATTTTTCACAGACTCGGTGCCTTGCGATGCTTCTCCCTACCCTTCTTTGAATGAGCAGTGCCTGCCCAACAGCTATCTGAGAGTGCAGGCAGAGCTGGCTCTGACCCTCAGAGAGAAAGCTGCAGACTCACAAACACAGAACTAAGAAGTGCAACCAGAAACAGGGTTGGGCGATTTGTGAGCATGCTAATACTGTATGGCCTTTTAAAATTAATGTTCTGCCCTTATGTTTTCAAGCTGTGCCTTAGCGCACACACTGGGCGTTGTGTAGAAAAGGTAAGGTTGGAATCTCACTAGCATCGTGACAGACATACTTAAAACGTGTTGCTGTGACTAGCGCTGGATACGTTGGTAAGGAGCAATTTTGCTGCATGAATTTCTGTTCAGGTGTCATCATGAATTAAATGCATAGCAATCACGGAGCAGGTACCTAAGGAAGGAAGCAGGGGACTCCAGGGTAGACCCCAGAAATGCTGAGAACATTTCTGCTATAAGAGTTGGCAATTCATTAGATACAAACCTCCTTTATGCTTCACGCCTTATACAAGCTGGTGCTGACAGCACATTTGAAAGTATCCTTGTTCTCCTTCTCCAGACTGCCTTTTGGGGATTTTTCTTTAGTGAATATATTATCCCACCCTCTACGCCCAAGGAAAGGCTTCAGCATATCATAAAAATATGTGTCGTGTTATTTTCCTGCCCAAATGTGTTTATCACAGCAACTAAATTTAATTGAAATGCCAGCTCTAAATTAAAAATGTGTGCCTGTCTCCAGGGTTATATTATAAATAATTCTGACATGTAGTTTAGGTTCAGAAAATGAAGTGAAATTTTTTAATCCAGGTATGAAATATATCTGGTGTAAGCCCAAAGTCAAGTACTAGGTCTTTTGAAGTGTAGATAAAACAATATCAGTGTATGTCTTAGTAAATAAAACTACATTATTTTACAAAAGTGCTTCTTTTATTTTTATTTATTTATTTGGCTAAGGGTTTTGGAGTTCAGAAATTTTTCTTTTAAATTTCTGGAAAAGTAACAGTTGTTAATTATCTTTATAGCTTCTGGTTTCACTAAGCTTGTGAGGACTTTATCCATCTGTTGATGTAAAGACACCACAAAATGTGATTATTTTACCTAAACTCATAATTTCCTTTCAGAAGAACAGGTTTTCACTTCCTCCTTCTTTCCATGTAAATTTCTGTCAAATTGTGCTGCATTTCCACACTACTTGGTGGGAATCAGTTCAATTTTCAATCTGGATTCTAGAAAACTTTATATTAAACATAAAACAACATTTGGAAGAGACTTGTCAACAATATCAGGAATGAGTCTGTACAGTAATAACACAGGAATAGTAATAGTAGTCTCAGGATGTCACCACTTTCCACTTACTCCACTTAAAACCAGTATCATTTACTGCCACTTAAATTATTTTAATTACTTAACCGACTATAGTTCTCAATATGCTCACTTTTTAAATTTTTAAAACTTTTACTTATGTTCTTATAAATTTATGTAAAATGTAATGTATGGGTTATATAGCTAGCTCAAATTTTATGCATCAATTGTCTTCATTTTATATAAACTGCAATGCTAGTGTACCAAACTTAGCTTATATTCATTTCTTGAACACAGAAGAGATGTTATTGTGAGAAAGACTCATCCCAATCCTGCTTTGCCATAGGTTTGGTGAATACAACTTTGCTGAGTGCAGAGAGGAAAGGAAGGGCTGCATTTGTATTCTGATGATGCACTTACCTTGTACAGCCCTTTTTTTCCATAGTTCATCAACATATCAGCAGTGGAAAACAAAAGATGAAAACAAAACTTATTTCTCTGGTCTGGTTTTTTCCTTCTCTCTTTTTTTTTGGAACAGGGATTGAACTCAGGAACTTGTGTTTGCCAAGCAGACTCTCATGCTGTTGAGCTGTCTCTCCAGTCAAAAACTGAGAGTTGAATTCCAGAAATTAGGAACAGTTAGCAGCTTGTTCCATACCAAAGATTTCAGATGAAAAAGTCCCTGGTTCCCAATTCTCCATAGCTTACAATGGGTATTTCTTTAAAAGTCCTCATCTGCAAATAATTTCACATTTTCTGAAGATAAAATATTCTCTTTCTCAAAACGTTATGCATAAAAACTGTTTTGCCATATCTTTTGTTTTTCTTTTCAAGCATAAAGATGCAACTGAACTTATGAAGATTCCATCTTGAGTGTTTGGATTTAGCTGCAAATATTTTAACCCAAGAGAAAAACTCTAAAATTCTTTATTTGAGTTCCAGAAAATATGTAAAAGAGGAATAGTGTATAGGCAAATAAGCTAATTATTGTAAAGAAAATACATTACTTTTTCAAAAATTTTGTATGAAGAAGAGATTCACAGTAATACACATTGGTATTGAGGGAAAAGATTGTTTAAAAAGTATTTCATGCATTGAATGCTCATTCTTCCAGATGTTGTAGCATATAAAAACTGAATCATTTCTTTAGTTGTTTTTCTCGTGTTTTTTGTGGTACTCAAAAGGGTTTGAACAGGCCCTTGTGTTTGTCAGGCAAGCACTTATTCTACTGAGCTATTTACCCGGGCCCCACTTTATGTTTTTATGTGGGTTGAAAAACTGGTATACTAGCTCTTATCTTAGATATCACCATCTCCTGGACTTATACTCCAGCTTTGCAATCACCAATACTTAGTCCAGTTCTAAGTTATGTGAAGCTCCTTTGCTTATTTAAATTACTCTGGGCTTCCTGTGAATTTTGGGTGGTTTGCTTTTTAAAAACACTTTTGAAGAGCCTGCAGTAGCACTCTCAAGGTAGGCATTCAATAACAGCTTTATTAGCTGGCAGTTGCTTATTATCATGCTAATTAGGAATTCTAGATATTTGCTGTTTTTGATGCTATTAAATTCTGGAACTTTAGGTGCTCAGTGGAAACTTAAAGTGTTCTCAGAGGAACTCAAATTTAAAATCATTGGGAGTTTTCATAAAACTTTCAGGACAAAATAAGAAACTCATTCTTTCATTTATCTCCTTGTGAGATAACCATCAAAGACAGAATAATTTTTGCTTCTGCATGAGTACTGCCAAAAGATATAAATACCAGAAGTAGAAATTCTGGAAATTCAGACTTCATGTGTTCCACTATTTTGCACACTAACAAACCCTTGTTAAATTTACTTAAATGATGCATTGAACTTGATGTTTTTGCTCCATGTCTTCTTACACCACTTTCCTTCCTTCAGTGTGATTGTATACTGTTTGGATTTCTATATGTGACTTAGAATGTACACAAGCACTTTCTTATTTAGGAAAAAAAGTATGCTTAGAATCTCAGATAGTAGGGCTGGGGAGATGGCTCAGTAAAATGAGCAGTTGCCTGGCAAGTACAAGGTCCTGAGTTCAAGCCCTGGTACCACAAAAGAAAGAAAGAAAGGAAGGAAGAAGAAAAAAGAAAGAAAGAAAGAAAGAAAGGAAGGAAGGAAGGAAGGAAGGAAGGAAGGAAGGAAGGAAGGAAGAAAAGAAAGAAAAAAGAAAAGAGAAGAGAAGAGAAGAGAAGAGAAGAAAAGAAAAGAAAAGAAAAGAAAAGAAAAGAAAAGAAAAGAAAAGAAAAGAAAAGAAAAGAAAAGAAAAGAAAGAATCTTAGGTAGGAATGAAATTGCAGTCCAGGAAAAAAACATACTGCACATTACATGAGCCAGGGAAGCAGAACTTTACTAAAGGATATTGACACTGCCTGGATCAAGCAAGCATTTTAGAGCTGTGGTGCAGAAGTGGAGGCAGACAGGAGTATGAAAGCAGTGTGGTCCATGTGTTCAGCGTGACCCATTATTCAGAAGGGCTTTCCATACTGACTGCCCCACACATTCAATGGTCTGGGTTATAGAAATTCTGTCTTTTTTTTTTTAACATGTGGTTTATTGATTTGATTTGTTTTTATTATGAGTTGATAACTTTCAAATGTATCCATCTATAGAGTTCAAAGTCATGTTTGCAGTTATGAATATAGTGTAAAGACATCAAATGTGCACTGCATACATCACATCAAATATTGAGCATGTTTTCTAATACCATGCATGACATTTATCTCTAATAAATTTTAAGCTGTAAAATACCTTGTTTTCAATGATTTCCTCATGACTGTGTAGCAGAAATGAAAAGACACCATATGGCCCTCCATGGGTTTGTAGTCTTTGAGCTTTGTGTATCCACACTTCAGGCTCTAACATTATTGAGCTCTCTGGTGCAATAATTCAATTGTATGTGATGATGTGATGCTTGTTTCTCTGTGCTCACATGATTTCACTTAGCACAGTGTTCTCCAGTTCCATCCAAGGTGTCACACATGGCAATTTTCTACTTTTAAAGTTCAGAAAGATTCCATCATGAGTGTTGAGTCCATGTGCATGCACACATATATATTCATGTGTGTACATGCACACACTCTCTCCCCCTCCATCCCTCTTTCTCTATTTTGTATTATTTGTGTGTCTCATAGACTGCATTTCCCTTTTCAGCTACTGTTGATCAACAGTTGAATTCCACAACTTGGCTATTTCCAATAATGCTACAATGACCAAATGCATATAGAAATCTCTTCAGGAAGCTAAATTCTTCTTTTGGATAAGCCATGACATGAGACTATTGGATCATATTGTAGCTAATTTTAATGTTTTAGGAAAGTGGCCTATAGTTCCTAGAATATAGGAATAGTATTTGTGATTGATATTGAGTTTCTTGAATACATATATTTTGGATATGATTCCTTTAGGAACTGTGCTGCTTACAGATATATATATATATATATATATATATATATATATATATATATATATATCTTCCATTTTTATATATATTGAAGGTAAGAAGGTAAGTGAAACATATATATACCTGCTTCTGTTTCCTTTACTGTAAAGAAGCATTCTACTCTTGGTGCCTGAACCTTTAGGAAAAATTTTAAAATATACATTGTATTATTTTTCCTTCTAGCAGTTCATATTTTCTGGTTGTGGGTCTAACTTTTCTGTCCATTTTTAGTTAATTTTAGTATGCTGAATGAAATCAAGGTCAAATTTCAGTTTTTTATTACATGGCTATGAAGTGTTTCCAGTGTTATTTATTTATTTTTCCATAATTTTATTGAGAAACAAATAGCAATGAGACAGTTTCAAATCAAATTAGTAGGACAGTTTTAATAATTAATACATTGCATATTGTTTTCTTAGTGGTTAATTGTTGTACAAGATGCAGACATGATATCCTGTTTACAAACACTATTAGAACAAATGTTTCTATTCATTGAATTAAGAGAATGTAGCTGTGTATCTATCCTATTTTGAATATACAGATACAAAATGGTTATTCATTTATATTTCTTTTTGTTTAGTTTTGTGAATTACATATTATAGGTGTGTGAATTCAGCAAAATATTCAAAAATAGTCCAGAAGTCCGTACTATTATTGGGTTTTCTATATGTCTGGCAGTGTCAGAAGTTGTTGACCCAAGTCTTTTAAGCTCAGCACAATAATATGATTTTACTTCTTATAGTTTGGTTTAATACTTCTCTGCTGGGTGGTTAAGACCAAGATAAATCAAGACCTATAGCTTTTGTGTGTGATTAAGGTCAGTCAAATCCCCTCAGGATTTATCCTGAGGCACTGTACCACAATTTGTAAATCCTTTGTCTGTGTCAGCCATGTGGATGAGTCACGGTCATTGCTTGACCAACTTGCTCTCTGTGAGAGCCTGAAAGAATGTTTTCTCTTCATTCACTCTCCTTAGGCACACTCTACATCCTCGATCACTTTCCTCTTTGGCCCCATAATCTTCTCAATCAGAAAATTTGGGGCACAACCGAGTTGCATGATGTTATAGTACAGGTCCTCATATGACCGAAGTCTTTTTTTTTTTTTTTTTTTTTTTTTTTTTGGCAGAAGCAGGGATTAAACTCAGGCCCTTGCACTTGCCAGGGAAGCACTTATTCCACTGAGACATCTCCCCGGCCCCATGACCTGAGTCTTAATTAACCTTGAAATGGTAAGGCAAAAATGTTGGCTGTCCTTGTGGCCCTCCTTTTCCTCTAAATTTGGTCTGCAAACAGGATGGTAGCCCTGCAAGTGAGAAGTTTATTGTTACTATTAAACATCCTAGGCTGCTGAGTTTATCCTCACTATCTGTCTGAATATCAGACATCTTAGACTTTACATGGAATAGGTATTTTTCATCAAGAATTGATATGTTAAACTTTAAGTCCCTACAAAATTTAATGTAAAAAATTAAAATATTTTTTAAAAATAGGAATAAACAATTATATATGTTTACACATAAGTTTAGAAACCTAACCATATACAGCATTGTAGTAGGACAGTCCTGCATCACTCCTTTTCCTCCTGCCTTCATTCACCACCCTCCTCCTTTCAAACACACCTCTACCAGAGAGACAGCTCAGCAGCAACCAGCATGTCATGATAAGCAGCACCTATTCAGAAGACCAGGATGACAGGCACTCCCAGCATGAACCTACTAGTGCAAATTGCCATCTTCAGTGCAGTTGCTTAATTCACAATCAGCATATTTATAGTTAGTCAGGGTGAGAATTCTTCCAATTAACTGCTAAATTCCAAAATCTTCTGAAGATTTTGAGGATCATTGCCTTGCGCATTTTATACATATAACTATATGGCTTTGCCTCTGTCATGTATCCTAGCTCTTCTCCTTGCTCTCTCTTCATTATCTACACTTCAAGTTCTTGCTTTCCTTTTAAGTGTGTTATATCTTTCTATTTGTATTTGTTCTTTGGAGTTATACTAGGGAGACTATACGATATTTACACGTGTGCCTAGTTTATTTTTCAGTGTTGTTTATTGAAGAGATTGTATATCCCCTAGAAATCTTCATCAAAATTCAACTGCCCAGGTGTTTATGGGTTCAGTTTTGAATACACTGGTCTCCATTTGTCAGTACATTTTTTTTTTTGCCAAAACCATGCTGTATCTTTGTAGTAAAACATCAGTTACTGTCACAGTTCTTTCTTTGTTCATCAATGCTTAGGTATTTCAAACTATTTGTAGTTCTATATTAATTTTTACAAGTTATATAAAATTTTTAATTTGAAATATTGTATACATCTTATTGAAGTTATAAATCTCTGACAAACACTATGGAAAATTTAATATCTTTAATTCATCCCATAAACATAGGATGACATGATCCTTCAATAAACCTCTATGTATTTTTATTTGTTTGTGGGTTTTTCATTTATATATTGATACTGGGATTTGAACTCATGACCTTCTGCTTGCCAGGCAGATGTTATACTAAGTCATATCCACAACATCTGAATCCCAACAATCAAGACTTTAATGTTTTTGGTCTTGATGATGTTACATTTATTTTCATGTTTTAAATTCAAATAACCTAGCAGGAGCTAGAATTCTATGGTAGGGTGAAATAATTTTAAAGAAATAAGAAAGACAGAAAGAAAGAGAAAGAGAGTAAAAGAATGAAACAAGACAGGAATGAAGAAAGACTTTCTGTCAAGAATTTTCAGTTTAAATTTCTTATTGCTCATTAAGACCTTAAATGTTTCCTGTGAAATATCATTGGTGAATTATTTCTTCTGCCCCATTCTCTCTCTCATTCTCCCTCCCTCTCTCTTCCTTGCTCTCTTTAGTTCTGTATTGGAGATTGTACATAGGGGTCTCAATCTGAGATACAACCCCAGCTATGAGTTATTGCAGGCATATATCATTATTTCAGTTGAATCAATCTAAAATTCTTTAGGACTTATTAATTTTTGATTTTTAAGGTATTTATGGCATGGTCTAAAGGATATTACTACATAGATTGAACTTGTAGTGACCCTCCTGTTTTCAGCCTCCCAAGTGCTGGGATTCCTGGTGCCTGACACAAATCACTGTCTCAGTGCTCATGGGGGTGAGGAGGAGACCAGCACAGCAGGTGGACAATAAAACCCCACCCACTGCACTCTGCCTAAGCAGGCACTTTAGTTTACTGAGCTATATGGCCAACTATAGAACTTTTTTTTTAAATACAGAGAATTGAACCCAGGACTTCATGCATTCTGAGAAAGAACTCTACCTCTGATCTACACCCCTAGTTTGATTATTCATTTTTCTCTATTTTTATTGGTTGGTTGCTGCATTTAATTGACCTATACACTTGAATAAAATTGCCTGGTATTTTAAAAATAATACATTGATTTGATTTTACATCATTTTCTTATTTCATTGATTTATTTATCAACTCATATTTAAGATGGAGTGATGGCCAAGACCCATGATTGCCATTACATGATGTGCTAAACACTTGAGGTTTATTTTGTGTTTAATCTCAAAAGTATTCAAAGATACATGCCATGCCAACCCTCACATGATGAGAAAATTGGGTAGAGATGGAAAATTGGAGAAAGAAATGCCATGCATATTGATATTAGAGCCTACAGTTCCGGTTTGGTTTGCTTCCAACCACACATCATGCTTCAACTCATCACACAATCTTCCCCCAGTGTTCTCTTTTATTCCTTTTTGTAATACTGCTCTCTGTCTATCATTATACCTTCCTTTTCCTTTCAGAATTTTCTTTTCTTTTTGTAAATAATAACTCAGAGGCTGGAAGTCTAAAAGCAGTGGAAAACAAGACTACATTCCAGTAGCTTAGAATCTTCATGTCCGTTTTTTACCAGAACACCTGATATGTAAGTTGTTGCCCACTAAAGAATTGTAAATGAATGAAATAAATGAACAGCCACTTAAGATAAAAATAACTTAATCTCCTTTGTAGGTTTTTCTAATTAACTATACACTAAAAATTCCATTTAAGCTCTAAAAGTCAGCATTCACTCAGAACAATTGTGCCTGTGATCTCATATTTTCTCTATACTGAGACTACACTTCCACATTTAACAGAGATGGGAAATCAGTAATCATCAGATTTAAGGTTTTCACAAACATTTGTTAAGGAAAAAATGCATATTTACAGGAAATGCCTAATTACCCACATCAAAAAGTCCTACTTTGCAAGTAACCATCAAAGAGAAAATCATGAGAATTTAAATCACAGATGGAAACCAGTCGTCCAAATAATAAACAGATAATTTACTTTTCCTGAATTGTAGATAATTAACTTTTACATTGTGCATGCATGTGTGTGTGTGTATGTGTGTATGAGAGAGAGAGAGACAGACAGAGACAGATAGACCGACAGACAGACAGACAGCTGCAATAGTGGTGAAGGCACTAAAAAAACAAGTCAATTAAAATATGCATACAAATTGATGTGTTATATATGAGTATTATAAAAATCTCTTTGTCACCTATTCCATGCTTATAAATATAATTTAAATGAATGCATTTATGTTGTAAATTTATCTTACACTGAATCTTAATAAGTTGGTTATTTTGGCTAGATAGCTCAGCAATCTAAGTGCCTACTTGGAAAGTGCAAAGCTTTGAGTTTGATCCCCAATAAGGCATGCTTTGCCAGCCCAGGAACCCCAGGCATTCTATGCAGACCAACAAGACAGGGCCAGGTCATACAGACCTGTACTTTGAGCACTAGGGAGGCTGAGACAAGAGGATCACTACAAATTCAAGCTGCAAAGTGATAACCTGCACTAAATAAATAAATGAATAAAAGATTTCTTAAAAACCTAAAATAAATAAATAAATAAATTTGTTATTTCAGTTGAAAAATCATTACTTACAAAGTGATACAACATATATAAATCCATGCTTCTGCAATTTATTTGCTCTATTGGATTTTACTTAAATGTCCTTCTGAAGACCATTAGCAATTTTGATTTATAATTTACTTAATGTTCTGATGAAATGACTGGTTATGGCATAACGTGACAACATGCTTACCTGTATAAAAACGTCAAAGTATTATAGCCACATTATTCATTTAATTCATGAATTCTGCAATGGAAGTTGTAACTGTTAAATTACGACCTCATGAGAGCTGGGTGTAATGTGCTTTACTTCATATAGCTGTTTTTGTATTTTGAAATGAAAGCAGTTGTACACTCAGAGGATTTCTCCAGATTGTTTCAGTCAGGGCAAGTGTCAGAGAAAACAGTCCTTTTCAACAAACTCTACATATTCTTCTCAGCATGCCAGAGACAATGTCATGTCTTGTAAACTCTGCATTTTCTGATTAGATGGATTTTTGGAGTGAAAATAAAAGTAGAGACATAACAATGCAAACTAGTCCTCCCTTATAATTCTGTTATGAAATATCTGTCTACCAGCTATAAAATAGTAAAAGGAAAAAGTAAGAAAAATGACTACTCTTAAATATTACATAAAAACGTCATAAATTTATGCAAATTCTGCAATAAGCATTTTACTGAGTGGTTAGTATGTACATAATTTTTTTTCCGAATTTAATCCTCCCCAAAATTGAAAAGAAAAACAAGAACTCTGAACTAAACACTGTGATCACGCTTACTTATAGGCAAAGAACCTGAAATTGAGACTTTGATTTCTGATCCTGCTGGGGTAACACAATCAGTGTGACAGTTAACATTGCCTGTAACTGCGTACCCGAAACTTGGAAACTTGGACCTTCAACAAGGAAGACAGGTGATGCTCCTTGCTTTCCGTGTCGCTGGGGCAAATCTTCCTGACTCCCAAAAAGAAAAGAGCACAGGTTTATTTTGGTACTTGTTTCACTCCATGCTCATGGGGGCTAAAGAAAAACCAAGATGGTAGAGGAGCCCCGTGAGGGTAACACTTCGGGTCAGGAAGGAGAGGGAGAGGGGAGGAGATAGAGAACACGAGGGGTCCTTCCTGCTCACATCGTGATTGACTCCAACCCTAGCAGCCAGGCAGCTGTGCTCTACCCTTAACCATCCACCTCCCAAAAGTCCACCTTCTGAGCCCAGGAGCCTCGGGGGATATATAGATTAAAACTGCAGGAGGAGTTGTTTTGTCTATGGGAAGAGAAGTTTGGAGGAGGTGACCGTGGGCCTGGGCCCGGGCTCCCAGACTTCAGAAAGCCCATGGCGGCAGAATACATTCTCGGAGCTCACCCATCTCCATCATTTGTACCTTTCATTGAAATCTTCCAAATGTTCTTTCATGTTGATTGGGTGAAAGCAAAGTTGAAAATTCAAAGCATAAGTGGGGCTATTTCACTGATTTATTTTAAGATACCTTCTCCAGTATCTGAAAACAATCTTCTCTTGGATTTAATTGTTCTGAAATCATCATATGGTTCATAATATCATGTTAAATTTCTTAATTTGCTAGTAAAAAGTGATGCTTTACACGAAGAGAAAGAGTAAATGTGTATTTTTCAAGCAGTCACAGATTTTCAGTCTATAATTTTTTTTTTTTTTTTTTTTTTTTTTTTTTTTTTTTTTTTTTTTTTTTTTTTTTTTTTTTTTTTTTTTTTTTTTTTTTTTTTTTTTTTTTTTTTTTTTTTTTT
>PVKA01007436.1:38056-64225 GCA_004027165.1 Ctenomys sociabilis | reverse complement strand
TCTATAATTTTATTTTATAGAATATTTATTTTTTTCCTAATGTTCAGTAACAATTAAAATACTAGATGCAATATTATAATTTTCAACTCATACTGTATTAAATGTTTAACTACATGAATTTGAAAAGTGTGCATATTATATTTAAAATAATTGGAGAGATCTTGAAAAGCTGTATAAATTGTGTTGATGCACAGAACATATTTGAATATTTTAGCTTTAATTATAACTAGAATTAATAAAGTAGTTCTAAATTGACAGATTAACTTTCCATGAATAAATTGCTAATTATAATTCAGAAGAACATTTTAAAACGTCTAGAACAGGAGCAATATTCACTAGGTATAACAAGGATTCTTTAAGGTATTGAACGCTATTAAATTCCACATAGCATTCTTGATGTTATTTTCTCCATGCTTTTGTTTTGGTAGAGCATAGAAGTCAACAGCTACAGAATGGCAAAGGGCAAATATGCTCCAACATTTAAAACATTCTGTTTTCAAAGTTTTATATATTCCAAATTTATACCATAAAAATCTGCTTATTTAAAAAATGAAATTAGTATAAAAATAAAATATCTTTATGTATAACATGATAACAGAACTTGAGGGTCTCAGTCCTTATTTGGAATTGTGTATTTCTTTCTTTTTTTATATATTTTTGTATTTAGGAGAGGGTTTTCAGGGCCTCACTATATAGATCAGACTCGGAGTGATTCTTCTGTTTTCAGCCTCCCCATATGCTAGGATTACAGGCGTGTGCCAGGATGCCCAGTCTCATCGCCATCCCAGCATACCCCGGGGGCAGGGCCTACAAGGTACACGGGGGATCAAACCTGACCACTGCAATCTGACTGAGCAGGTGCTTCAGTCCACTGAGCTATCAGGCCAGCCCTGGAACTGTGTATTTCAGATTACATATTAATGAGGTAGGGGATGTGGTAGTTAGTTCTCACGCGCAAGCAAGTTAGTAATTTCCACAAAAAAAAATATATATATAATAAATTTTTAAAAGGCTCATTTGCTGAGGATATGTTGGTGAAAAAAATCAGTGTAGTCTCTTTGTTCTCTTATTAGAAATAAGAAAATAATTTGACAATACAGTGTACATGAATCCAAACATCTTATTCAAGAAAAATTATTAACTTTTAATTGTTTGGTTTTTCTTAGCTAATTTAAGACTAGGTAGTACATATTTAATATTTCATAAAGCTTATTTTTTGGAATATTGCCTAAACATGTAGCGAAATGAGATTTATAATAAGAATTTATTTCATATTTTCATTTATATTTATAGCGTTCATTTTAGTGGGCAGAATGAAATATGAGCAATGCATGTGGAAAGATGTATAAATCTTATTTGTTAACATGAATTGAATCAGATAATATATTCATATCGTATAATTCTTTAAAAACAAATTGAATAAGGGCTGGCCAAATAGCTCAGTGGATTAAAGCACCTGCAAGCAGGTGCAGGGGCTGGGGTTCAATCACCAGGGCCTGCCATGCCGCCACCCCCCCACTCACAGGGGTGCCCTGAGATGGCAATTGAGACTGGGCATGGTGGCGCTAGCCTGTAATCCCATTGATTGGGAGGCTGTAAACGGGAGAATCACTACGAGTCCGATCTAGTACTGAGAACCTGTACACCTTGTAGACCCCTAAAATACAGAAAAAAAATGGATAACAAAATAGTTTAGTTGCCACTTCTATTTAATAACATTTAAGATTTCTTGAATTTCTTAACTTTGTAATATAATCCATTCATGTTTATGCACACATCTGCAAATTCTTTTTCTTTATTCTGATCTGGGATATTCATACATTTACTGAGAAGTAACTGGATTTCATTATATTCTGGTGCTGTTTGAGGACATTGTTTAAATTCTATGTAATTGTTTCAAAAGTTGTAGATCAGGCAATTAGAAGGAAAACAGCTGTGTATCTGTTGCCTGCAAGGCTGGAAAGATTCATTTTTCTAATGTATTGCTGTCATATCAGATAAATAGGCTAAGAGTTTATCTGTGATAAATATGCTGTTTCATGCAATGGTTCAGTCCCTTAATTTGAGTACCTAGCATACAGTTTCTGCTGCCGATTTAATTAGCTAAAGCTTCATGTTAATAACTTTGCAATTAAACTTTGGTGCCTCACATTCAAAAAATATAATCCTTTCACAAAACAAAAAATAAAAATGCAATTGATAATAAAAGAAATTTGCTTTTCTTTTGCAAATGTGTTAAATGACTGATGAATTATTCAGCACTCGGTGTCAGTTCTGCATACTTAACAAGCCTCCCTAATTTGACTTACAGAATTATAAATTCTGTTCCATGTTTATGAACTGAAAAGCATTCATTAGAAAAATGCATTAATCAACTTGCTATATGTTGTTAATAAGAAAAACTTTTAAAAATGTGTCAAGAAATATGTTCTAGTACCATAAGATTCTTTTTCACTGAGAAAAAATGCTTATACCTATTACTCATTTTAATATAATGTAAATATTTACATATCATGAGCAATACATAAGTAAAATTGACTCAATTTTTGATATAATGATTTTGTTTTTTCCTCAGTTATCATGTGTTAACAATTGCAAATAAATGAATTTTACATATTTGTCACAGTCTTGGAACCATGTTAATGGACCTCAGTATTTAATGACATAGTTCAATAATCAGCTAGCTTTCAAGATATAGGAAGCTTAGCTTTGTAATAGCTCTTCGAAAGGAAAAAATTCTCTATCCTTACATGTGTAGTTATTTCCCAGCAAAAACATAACAATTGTATTCATTTATCATTGAAGAAGAGTTTCATTAAATTAGGTAACAAAAAGACTACAAACAAAAGCACTGACCCTGATTTTCAGGTTCCAGTAACCTCTGCAATGCATTTAACTTCAACGTATGACTAATAACTTTCAAATAACTGGCAGGCAAATTTTTCTGACCTACATTAAGAATTTATTCCATATCCAACTTAAGCTATGTGCTTTACGCACACTTCTTATTTAATAGGTATGAAAAACAATGCCAGGGGCAGATACTGTTGTCCTATCTCATTAGGAGGAAACTAATTCTCAAAAGTTTTCATCATTTTCCCTAACAGTTGGTCATTTGGTCTCAGGCGGAGCTGACAGATACTTGACACACGCAGGTAACCTCCAAGCATTGTCTTCCAGAACTGTGATGGCTAAGTCTCTTCATAAGTCTCACACATTGTTCTAGTTTGAACATTGTTACTTTGGAGGGCACAAACTGGGAATTCTTCTACCATATAATCTTGATGATGACGTGGATTGTAAAAGAATGAAGCAAGTGCGGATTTCTCCTAGCTGGAACGCTGGTCATCTAATGCATCAGTGAATTGTAGTTTACTTCTGTATATAAAAAGCTTTTTACTCTCCTTTTACTTTTTCAAGAATAGGACTCACATGTGCTTTAGGCAGACAGTTGTTTTATATTTTTAAAGAAAGATTTGGACTTATTGGAAACTACTTGCTTTCTTGCCCAAAGAGAGTTTGAGAATGAGATGGAAACATAAAATATTCACCAGAAGTAGGATATATCTTATATTATACTATTAAATCTAGATTTATAATTTACCAAAGCATACTATATTCAGCAAACTTGCTTTTATTTTTACCAATTTTATAGTTTATTCAAAATAAAAATGAATCATATCAATTATTTGCACATAGTGGAACCTTAATAAATATCACTTTATTTCTTCCCTTACTTGAAAATTTCTCAACAGTGTTTGTCAGTGTAATCAATTAGTACTTTGGTTAGCTAATGAAATTTCCAGCTATTATTCATCACATAGGCCTAGAAGAATACTCGTGCCTGATTATGACACATGGTTATGTTTTGTTTTGTTCATTTAGTGGAAAATTGGTGATTCATAAGTTTTTAAAAATTATTTTCTCATAGTGTATCTTGTTTGCAGTACTCTTTTGTAAGTGAATATATGAAAATGATTATCTCTTCAATGAAAGGAAAATTCAACAATATAGTCAATTAAGCCAGATATAAAGAGTAGATTTCTATTTCAGGCAGGAATGACAGCTGGTGGGATCAAGTTTGTACGTTTGCGTCTCAGGCTGGCACTTTCAGGCACTGTGCACACAGCCACCTCTTGCTTTTATCCCAAGCTTGTTTCCTACTGTTCTGAAGAGTTTTCTGTTAGGTGTATAGATATGTCTTTATTTTAGGGTCATTTTTCCTTATTTCAGGTCTAAAGATAAGCAAATAAAAGGATGATCATGCTCTCACAAGATAACATCTCACTCTCCGTTGGCTCATTCTCTACTTAGCCAATGAGCTCTGCCATTTTTGCACAAAGGCGTGAATCTGGACAGAAGTACACTGCTTAAGAGCAGAGTCCCCGCAGAGGGCTGAGCCCTGAAGGACCCTAGCTAGGAATTAATGTTATCACCTGTTCTCATCAGATGTCTTGTCTGTAATTCACTATTCTAAGTAAGCAAAGAAGACCACTCTGAACTCTACACATCTAGGCTCTAAATGTCTTGGAAGAACAGAAGACTTATATTCTTCATCTTCAGACTTAGAAAATCATAAGGCACACTAAGATATCCAGGAGGCTGTGACATCAAAGAAGATCAGGTTTGTTCTGCTGCTAAATAACGTCCTGAGGTTTAAAACCAAAACACATGCGATATTTCAGAATGTAAAGTTTAACTGAACTGCTACTAAGAGTGAGAGGGGAAAAGGGAAAGCTACCGATAAACTCTAGCAGAGCACACAATCCTCTGCCTTGAGCAACATCTGACGGAGTAGAAGGGAGCTTGGACCATTTAGGTCAAGAACCCTTAGGAGAGGGTGCATGGAGCAAGTTTACAAGGATGAGGGAAAATTCTCACTGGGCTCCTGTATTGGACCTTGCGGATCTTGTGTCACATGAACATAAATCATATATTAAGGTGTCCTGGACCAGGGTTCAATAAGCCATGGATGAAAGGAATAGACAGTCTCTCTCTCCAGGAAGTACAGAAATGTCTAGGATTGCTCAAAGAGTAAGAAAATATAAAAATAAAATATAAAGAAGTGAAACATCTTTGTTACACAGACTTACACTGTAGTAAAGAAACTAGAAAATAAATCTTGTAAATGACCATCATGGAAAGAATGGTACTGTGGATCCTCAAGAAGAAAAATGAAGTGGGTTGTAATTTTAGAGAAAGTGGTTAGGGAAGGTCGAGGGACACCTGCTCTTACATTACATCTTCTTATGCCCTTGACTCTCAGCCACAAACTAGTGTACAACATCATGTCAAACATTTTTGTGGTAATCCTCATTTAGATGCTGCTCAAGCAGACACACAACCTCCCCCAAGCTTCCATGTGCAGAAGATTGGTCCTCAGTGTAATACTGTGGGGAGGAGGTTTAGCTGTCTGAAGATGTGGCATTTGGACCTTTAATGTGATATGTCAACTTGTTAGGTCATGCAGTGACTAACAGATTAGGAAAACATGCTTCAGGTGTGTGAAGGGGTAGTGGAGGCATGGTGTGATGTTTGGTCCCTGGTCTGCATGGTCCTGCTTCCCTGCACTCCTCCCCAGCCACCATGAACAAAGAGACTTACTCCTCCTCCTCCTCACCTTGCTACCAGGAGGTCTCTGCCTTGAATGCAGCTTCTATGGATTACATTTCCTAAACCTGGGGGCTAAATTGAACTTTTCTGGGTGTCAAGGATTTTGTTTCTGAGACAGAAAAGCTGAATATAATACAGGTCTTGCAGGAAGCGCATGGGTTTCGGATGTCTTCCTTTGAAGGAGATTTTTGTGATTCAAGCCCAGCCCATCTTCTGCCTTTGTGCACTGGCCATGACCTAAATGTTTGTTCTTCCACAAGCTGCTCTGTGGCTCTGCAGCACAATCATGAGCAAAGCACAGCAGGGGTCTGCCTGTCTCCCTGGAACTCCACAATTGTGAGTCCGAAAACCCATTTGTCCTTACCAATTCACAATCTCAGATAACTTGTTTTAGTGACTCAAAGCTAAAGATGGCCAATAGAAATTGGTTCCTAGAGCTGTGGAATAAAACTTTATTGAGCATTCAGAATTGATTTATGGGGATCATGAAAATAGCTCAGCAGTTCAAAGTACCAGCTTAGGCAAGCTTAGGCCAAGCACAGGGACCATGGTTTGATCTCTGGTACTATATGCAGTGCCAGTCCTGCCCTCAGGGTGGGCTGAACTGGCCACAGAAAATAAATAAACAAAGAACATAAATAAATAAATAAAAAGGATTGGTTTATGGGATGATACTAGAAGAGTACGGAAGAGCAGGCTAAGAAGCTAAAGTGCAATAGGGTGGCTTAGCCTCGTAAGTCATATTGCTTGTGGATCAGAGCAGCAAATGCTGATACAAATTAAAAGGTATGGTGATTGCTCCACACAGAAATGAGAATCCTATTAGAAACTGAACGAAACTTGCTACATTGGAAAAGTATGTAGGACCCTTTTATTTGCTCCCTGAGATTTTGTGTGATTGTGAGCCAAAAGGTCATGGGCCACTTTATATTTTAGAGGAAATCTGAAGTTAGCAAACTATCCAGACAGACAGGAGCACGATTCTCATTGGGTGCTTTTAGTTAACTGTAACAATGAAGAGCAAAATGGAATAGAGCTGAAAGTTATGAAAATTTATACTTTGATCAATAAATGAGTACAGGTAAGATGCTGCCAAGACAGGTATGATTTCTAGAACTGAGAAAGAAGCCAAGTATTTTTCCATCACAACAATAAGAAAGATTTTTCGAGGGTAACTCAGAAATGTCCGCAGCCGCCACCCCCCTTCCAAAAGCTCCATAGTGTAAAAATGATAATTTACTGCAGAGGCAAGAGTGCAGACTAACTTCTAAAGAAAACCCCAGCATACACTGAGTGACAGAAGAACGTCAAGATTGTGCGTGTGTGTGGGGGGGGTCTGTCTGCAAGTCACTCTGATGCAATTGTAATGAAGATTCTATGATTTAAATAGGCCTGGGTATACCTTACACCAGTGGGAAATGCTTATGTCATTCATTTGATGCTGATTTGGGAGTTGTGTGTAGAACTTAAGACTATAAGGCATGGTTGCTTCCACTGAGATTTCAGGGGAAAACCTAGCAGATGAGGAATTTGGTAACAGGTTCAAAGAAGGGACAGACTGGGCTACATGTGGCATTATGAGAGAAAAAACAAAGCTGCAGTAGAGCCCCTAGGCAGAAAGTTTCTGATCTGAAGAATGACATCCAAGGGAAATTCCCAAAAGCAACCGAAACATACCCAGGACAATACAGCGATGTGGAGCAAAGACAGTAGAGACGTCTGGCAGAGCTGCTTAAGCGAGAAACCCACATCTTGCAGCATTACATTGTGGACACAGGGTATTGGGACTTAATTTTGATCTACTACATTTTAGTCTTACTTTGGACAGATCCATCCTTACTGTTGTGATCCTACTCCTGGATTTGAAATAAAATTGTTTATCCTGTGCTTGTCCTAAAACTGAATTTTGGAAATGTATGATTTCTCTTTCAGGGCTCACAGCTGAGTTTCCTTGGAATCTCAGAGGACTCTCTAGACTTGGACTGTTGAGCAATGCTGAAACACTAAGCAGGGCAGCTAGCCATGAAGTCAATGTATTTCTAGGCAAAAGCTTATGCCACTGAGCTATCTCCCCAATCCCAAAGTCAGTGCATTTTATTGTGAACTCAACATAATGCTTTGGACCCAAAGGCCACAAGGCAGCATTTCGGATGCTGAGTGTTTTCCAGGTATCTCTGTGTCTGTGCTTATCCTGCCAAGGTGCTTTTACAAGGTGTGGAATCATTCTGAAGGGGGCTCTTAGAGAATCTTAGAG
This sequence comes from Ctenomys sociabilis, assembly GCA_004027165.1. Taxonomy (NCBI): domain Eukaryota; kingdom Metazoa; phylum Chordata; class Mammalia; order Rodentia; family Ctenomyidae; genus Ctenomys; species Ctenomys sociabilis. The sequence goes on along the minus strand of PVKA01007436.1, from coordinate 56,358 downwards.
CATTATAGACAAATGCCCAGAGTAGCCCTTCTGTCTGGCTTCCTTTCTCTACCACCTGCTTCCTTATTGACCTGCAGCACCAGCCCATGGCCAGAGCCCATAGAATCCTGGCAAGCAAGCTCCACCCTGTGAGCCAGCATCAGTGATTGTGCCTGACTAGTAGAAAGCTAACACAGACTCCAATCTCAGGACTTGTCTGCAATGATTGTCTTAAGTTTGTCAACATTGCATCCATCCCAAACAACCCCCTGAGCCTCATGTCCTCTGTGGTGTTCTTTTCAACTCCCCTCCACCATAACTGTCACTTCTTAGTGTAAATCCTGGCATAATATCCAGTTTTCCTTCAGTGGTTTTGAAGTATGAAAGTTGGTCTTTGTATTTAACTACACATTCTTGTTCTGAAATTGACAACCATCTATTTCCAACTAGTACAGAAGAAAATGGCTGAATACTCTGTTCTGTGAGCAGGTCATGCTTCTGATCTACTACTTCCCTGAGTGGTTAGTGTAGACAGTGACCTGATCCCTCACATGCAGATTGAGAGCCCTAGTTATGCCTCACTGCAGTGATGGCCTTTTCTTACTATTCAGTAAATTTCTGAAGAGAAGGGACTGAGTTTGCCATTTTAATAATCAAGCTATTCTTTGGGTTGGTGTGTGTGTGTGTGTGTGTGTGTGTGTGTGTGTGTGTGTGAAAGAGAGAGAGAGAGAAAGAGAGAGAGAGACCAATACTGAATGACAGAGAGAGTGACAGAGAGAAGACAGAATGACAGAGACAGAGAGTGACAGAGAGACAGAGAAACAGAGACAAAGAGACAGATAGAAAGAAAGAGAGATAGAGAGACAGAAGACAGAGAGAAACAAAGACCCTTGGATGAAAATATCTATAATTACAAGATTGTCTGCTTTACTTCCCTACTGCTCACAATTTTATGGAGTGGAATATAATCCTCAAGAGAAAAAAAAAAACTCTCAAGAAAACTGAGAAGATCAAGCAAAGAAATAACATTTGCTTATAACTGACCAGTAACTTCAATACCACATTTAGTATTATAGATAGAAATGGATATAGCTTAGTTTACAGAAAACAAACATGTGCTAAGCGCTGGTTCATGGGCCTCTGTGTAAACCAACACTATGCAGTGGCAACTTGGAGCAGTAGATGACAGGTGGCTCCTCATGAGGGAGAACTCAGTGTCTTCAGGTCCACCTGGCAAGTGTCAGAGCCTGTGCTTGGGGGTGAGTGATTGCCTCAGCTCAGAGCTGCCTTGAAGCACACATGTTCTGTTTGTGTGCTCTTGGTGCTGTAAAATCACAAGTAGAAAAAAAGGGACAGATTTAGTTTAAAAAGACACAAAGACCTTTTCTTCCTCTATCTCATTCACTGTTTATTTAGTTGACTTGCATATTGTAGAAAAGAACAGCAGCACTTCACAAATGTTTTCCCTAATGATAAAGGTCTGGCGCAAGTATCCAGTGAAACTGAATTTGACTGGACTTATCTCGCGGTCCTCAGCCAGAAAGCAGGATGGTGGCTTGGTTTTCAATCAATAACCCGTGTCAGTCCAAATTGAATGTTAGTGCTGTTGGCTTCTTGAGTCATCATTTTTATGTCTCCTTGCCTTGCTTAAATCAACAGAAAGATTTTTTCCATCCTGGCTCTTTATGCCCTCTTCACTACCCTGTATACAGGGGCATACATTTCTCTTCTAAGTTGAGAATAATTGTGTTAAAAAATCTAACTTTCTGCTCCTTTGTGTTCTGTTGCTTAAAGGATCTTCAAAATATTTCAAACTGGTTGTGATAGTGCTATACCTGTGAGAAGACAGCAAAGCTAATGTCATAGTTTGTGACTAGATGTCCCCACAAAGTTTCAGGTAGTCATAGGGAGGCAGGTTTCTCAGAGGTGGCCAAATCTAGAGTATGTGATTGAGTTGCAATGCCTTACTGGGAATAGGGGTACTGGGATTTTAGAGTGGTGATTGCTGGATTAGTACACTGAATGTATTCGCATTACCCTAATCCCAGTGGACTAGATACAGTATAATGGAAGGAGAGAGGCTGGGTTCTCTTTGTCTCCCTTGTTGCTTTTTCAGTCTTCCTCTACCTTGAAAGGTTGCCCCTCTACCATGTGTTGCCCTGCCTGGGTGTCAAGTGGTATGGACTGAATCCTTCACAAACTCTAAGCTAGAAAACCCTTTTCATCTTCAACTTTGGGTGTCAGATATTTTGTCTCAGCAAGAAGAATAAAGCAGTTATGTCATCTATGCAGAGTGGGCTATTAGCCCTTAGCCTGAGTTGTTTAAGATATAGCCTTTCTCCCATGAGAGAATGAATCACAGTGACATGGCTTCAGAATTTTAATTCCACATAGCTAGTGAAGACAAGAAGCCAATTTATACTGAGTCATATTCAATGGGAAAGACATGCGGTATAGAAAAATTTCAGTGCATTAAAAATTTAAAAGCCCTTCTTCATCACCAGGAAAAGCTACCTTTACAGATTTTAAAGGATGGCTACCAATTCCACAATATTAGCGCTCATGTTCCATCCTCTTTTTCAAATCACTTCTTGGAAATACAAAGAGACTAAAGCTTAGCGTCAGGAGAGAAGCGAGGCTTCCAGGCTAGACTGGCGAGTTCTCTGCACTCCCTGTGGAAGTAGATCAGACCAGCAGCACCTGGCACAATGCGTCGCCCTTGCAGCAGCGACACCTCCACTCTCTCTCTCTCTTGTTCCCAACACAAAGTGATGTCTCCTCGCCCCTCACAGCTCTGCTTTCCTCTTGTTGAACCAGTGCACTTCTACTTTTTTTGTTTGTTTCTGATTTACAAATTTCACATACATATTTGCTTTCAGGGCAGACATCTGAGGAGTTTGATGTTCTAATTAAGTTCTAAGAAAAACATATTCTCTCCTTAGGCATAACAAGGATGTTTTCATAGGTGGATTCTGACTCCCTTCCCATAAGTACATTCTTGCGGTTTCAGATACCTGAATTTCAAAGAACAAATAACAAATTTAAAATAAGGCATTTTAAATATTGATTTGTTTTCTTGCTTAATAAAAGCTAAGCCTGTGTTTTTATCTTTATTATTCAGAGAAGACTCAGGTTTTAATCAGACAGGAAGCCAGAGTGGACCAGCACCAGGAAGCACTATGGAAATTTGAATTTTCAAAATTTACAAAGAATTATTATTACTAAGAAACCCAGTCTTACATTGCATATATAGAAGAAATTCTGGTGTCATATTTCTTGTTAATTTATTTTTTTAACTGTGAGAAATGTCAGCTCAGATTCATTCTAAGTAGATTTAATTCACTGTTAGCATTTATTATACTGTTAGTATAATATGTATATGTATATACTGTTTTATATATATATATATATATATATATATATATATATATTAGTTTGGAATTATCAATTCCTTTTCTCTTATAAATATAGTACACACAGAGGAAAGCTTTTGGCTGTGTTGACTGCTGTCCCAAAGATACTATTGAAGGATAAACAAAGGAATTTTGCTGTTTCATAAAATAAACAATTCCTATCATGACTCTTTGATGCAGGGAATTAGCATATATATATGAAAGAGGAAGGGAGGGACTTATATTTATTTATCTTAAAATTCAATTTTCACAAACACAGACTTACCTAGGATCTGTACTCAGGCTTGCATGTATTTTGACATCATGGTGTTCTTAACAGTTTACATAAAAGCTTTCTTGTGTAGGACCCAGAAAATCATGAAGCAAGGTCATTTTGTATTATACAGAAGAAAATCAGGTGATAGTTTTGGCAAAATGTCCAGTTCAGATTATCTTATTTGGAATTATTTTTGCTAGGGGAGAGACAGAGAGAGAGAAAGAGAGACAGAGACAGAGACAGAGAGGAAGAGAAATAACTTTTCTTTCTAGCCTTCTGATTCTTAGGGAAACTCTTTGGACATCCTACCTCATGGTCTACCCTTTTTATAATTCGTGATGGTAAAGATTGGATTGTCTCTTATTTTCATGAGGCTAGCTGTAAAAGAAGGCAGTATGAATGCTACTGGAAAATAATTTGGGTGGCTTTGGACAAGAAGAACATAGTTTAAAGGGTCAATATTCTATTTACTGAGTATTCTATTGATACCTGACTCTGCATGTAATAGCCTGTACCTTTTAGAGATTTTCAGCCTGCACAGTCTATTTGTGTTAATGAACTAAACACAATCAAGTCAAAAAATCGACAGGAATGTAGAGGCCTAAACCACACATGTGGGAATGCGGCAGACCTGCCATGCATGGCTTAGGGATGTTAGACAGTGTAGGTTCACCTGTTATTCTCCTACAGACATAGATCAGGACATATTCAACACAGGTGACCCCCACGTGCAGCCAAGCACACAGCGTGTCATTGAATGATGGAGGCATTGTTTTACCTCACTTTTTACCACCTCACATGCGTTCACTTTGCTTTTTGATTATACTTAGCAAGTCGACTTACAACTTCACTTCTGCTCTCTGGCTTCAGCTATGATTGCACATTTCTGTTCCGATCATTTACTTTGACATGATGACGTTAGGTTCACCCTGTGAAGGGTCTCTGCACTTGTCCCTTAGTGGTCTCTGCCAGCTCTGCTTCATGGATTGCTTGGTCTGTGTAGAGGAGGGTAGGAGGTGTAGCAGGAGGAAAGCCCAGAGTCTCCTGTTTCTCGGAGAGTTAGGCCTCGTACCTGTAGCACTACCAGTGCTTCCCTATCCCGAGACTGAATAATGTAGGGTCTAAGTGTACACTGCGGCTTCAGTAACGTGAATATCTGAAGATGTCAGGAACCTGGGTTGTTTGTTAATTAAATGGTGGTTGCACTGCAAGGTGGAAAGCAAAGGGAAAAAATAGCTTTGGTAAAAAATAACTGGATTTTTTAGTGATTTGACCTTGGATAAGGACTTAAACCCACAGAGGAAGGACCTAGCCTACTGTTCATCTCCTAATATCCCAGGCTCAGACTCACCTAATATCAAACACATAAATGAATGATCCTATTTTTCCTAGAAGAATCTATAATTTTAAATGGTAACAATATTAATATCAAGAATATATCCTTCATGTTGGGCATTCATACAACTCCAGTGTTCCTTAATCATCATTCTACATTATTTAATTCCTTGAAAGAACTCTGGGCCAGTGAGATAGCTCAGTAGAATAAGTGCTTTCCCGGCAAGTGCAGGGTCCTGAGTTCAATATCCAGTACCAAAATAAAAGAAAGGAAGAGCTCCTATATGAGGTGCAAACTGTGACCTGCCCAGGTAAAGAGACTTTTCAGGATCCAGCTGTCAAAAAAGATGGGAATTCAAGACATAGAATCGCATTCTCCCTGCTTCCAGATACAGATCATGTCTGTGTTTCTCAGCCTCTTGGGTGCCTGGCTGGTGTTACAGCCCGCTGTAGGCTCTGACCTTTGAGCTCACCTGGACAGCAGCAGTTAGTGTGGCCACTGGACCACTGCAGTCTTATCTCCTACTTCATACAGTTGCATTTCTCCAGACCAAAGTTCCAAGAGTTTAGAAGGGCCTGGTCCTGACCTTGCCATCTGGTTAATTGTGGGGATCATCCTGTGAGTGTTTCTGGTCATTTCTAAGTCTCCATTGTCAACACGGACACCTGCATTTTCTGGGATTTGGTTTTAGATCTCAGTGTTCTAGGCCTTTCCTTCAGGGCACTTAGGGATTCTCTAGTTTCTTCTTGTCCTTCCTTCACAAAGGTGGTGTGAAAATAAATGATGTTGTGTTTGGAAATGCATTCAATTATTAGGACTTGTAATTTCCTCTTTTCTAAAATGTGAAATCTTGACCTGGGGACTCTCTACAGCTTCTGTGGCTAGGGGACTCCATCAGCTGTGATTTATTAACCTCTATTCTAATGTAAGGTCCTACTGATGGTGAACTCCAGTATCTTTCTGTGGAGGCCAATGATAGCAATTTTATAAACTGAAATCATAAGTAAATAAAAAAAGAGAAAATCACTGACTGAAATGTTAAACTTTACATTCATTTTCTTTAACTAATTCTTAACTATGTTGTTAGAAAGAGTTGTCTTCCTATTTTCCCATTTTCTTTTGGGTGCATTAGAGTTGTAATTGTATCTTGGTATCAAGAAATGGTAGGTAACTATTTGAAATTATATATGATCTAAAAATTCTTTCATCTGGCTTAGTCTGACCTTGATGTGTGGCTTCAGTTTTATTTTTTTAATCTAGCTTATAGTTGAATGTGGAATAAGAATTGTTCAACTCATCTAATGTTAAACTGAGTATTTTTAAAGCAAACACTGAACCTTGGGAATGAAATGACAGCATCTGTGTTCAACTACAGAAATAATCTGAGTTTGAAAAATAAAGTGGAATTTCTTCTTCTACTTTTTTAGTTTTCTAGTTAAGGTTTCCATATATGGACTATTTTAGTTAATTTATGTGCATTCATATTTTCTCTTTTGATTCACAAGTATAAAAATTGCCACTCCTGATATATAAACTGGGAATTCAAGCTTCAATCAAGAAATGTGAACATTTCATAGGTTATTATTTCAGTAGAATCATCTCCTTCATATCAATACCAGAATGTGAACAGCTCTAGCAAAATATAAAGCTCTCAGGGTTCAGGGAGATGGCTCAGTAGAATAAGCGCTTCCCTGGCAAGCCTAAGGGTCTGAGTTCAATCCCCAGTTCTGCCAAAAAAAAAACCCCAAAAAACAAATACACTCATTTAAAATAGAAAGCCATCAGCTACGTCTTGTCATCTTAGCACAGTGACATAGAAACCCCTGCTTATGCAACCCTGGAATTTCTTTATCAATTGATAGCGCTTTACAGCATGATATCAATTCAAAAAATACTACTTGGGCTTTTATTATCTTGAAATTTATAATAATGACTCTGTCACTAGATGACCTTGGGATAGAAATAAACCAGAGCAAATTAATATTTTTTCAATAAATTATAAAGACTAGCTCTCTTCCTCATTATAAATTTGTACTTGAAAGCAATCATTTTAATGATATCTGTCACTTTTTCACGTATTGCATTAAGTTATTATTTCAAAATGACATTATGTGTCCACTAGGAAACACAGCAACCATTATCTTGCTGCCTAGTATGTAACCCCGAGATGTATGTTTTTCTCCTTGAAGGGCATAGATACTCTGTACCCTGTTTCAGCATGGATCACACAGAATGAGCTCTGTCTGACCACTTTTCTTTGGTAAATGCACAGCTCTGACATGTAAGAAATATTAATAACACTAGTTTTGAGATCTATCTCTATCATGTGTGCTCTCAAAAGCATTTACAATGCATCTAGGTCTTCAGAGTTCTGCATGATCACTATGTGAGGAGGCTATGGTGGAGAAAGAACGGGTGCTGATTAAAGGTCCCACACTGGGCAAGGGCTGAGGCGGGCCTCAGCCAGGAAGCTGCAGGTGGAAGCCCAGTGTCTTCCAAACCTGAGGCCTAGGGCCTTTGTGTTCCAGGTCTCCACATCCACAGGTGGAGGTGGAGGTGTACTTACTAACCTTCTGCTTCTCTTGTTTCTGAAGTTGAGGCATTCAGTATTACAGGGACCATTCCTCTGCATTCTTTTACTTTTTGTTCTGATTGACTTTTTACATTTTCTATGCTTTCTTCACGTATGCATGCTGGACATGATTGCATTCCTCGCAGGGAGACGGTAATATATGCACCACGTAAGCAGACGAATGCTACTTGCTCGGTTCTAGTGAGGCGTAGTTTGAACAGACTTGCAAGCCAACTGTGTTCAGATTCTGACTTTGCTTTTCCATTGGCTGTGTGAATTTAGATAAGCATGTTAATTCTGAAACCCAGAGCACTGCACAGTTTCAAATCTACATTATGACTCATAGAAGTCCCAGAACTACTATTTTGCCACCAGAACAGTAGTGAGGATGACAATAAGCATCTGAATGTTGTTCCATCGTGTTATTGTAATCACCTCCAAGGCAGCTGTGCTCTGCAGAGGTGCGGCTCTCCATAAAGTAAGACGCAAGAATACATTTTATAAATATTTATTTCTAAAATAGTCTCCAAGATCTCCCAACAATAACCATTCAGTGTATAGTGCACTTCAGTGAAAAGCACATGCCTTAAGGTTTCCGCGCCAGCCCGTTCATTCGCACCAGCCGTGACTGTTTCACAGGATGGAGAATTATCACACCTCTGGCAGACTGGTGAGGAGGCGTTTGGGAAAGAAAGTGCACCTCCCCGAGAGGCTGCTGCCAGGAAATGGAAAAACCCACCAGGGCACATTCTGCATCCTGTTACCTTTCACCAGACAGTTCTTCCTGGGGAACTGCATTGGCTTAGTCTAAGTAAACATGAGCTGTTTTCATTGTGCTATTGTGCCAGGGTGTTTGGATTTCACTGTACCTGACAAGAGGCATTTTAATACGCCACACTGTAATTCTCTCAGCAGTTCTCTCAATCAGACCGACTCTTCTCACACGGGTCTTGGTAATTACAACTGGAAGAGCATTTCACCTTTAATTTGAGATTTTGATTTTTGACAAGCTTCTAGCAGGAGTGCTCTCAGCATTGTAATAGTTCTAAATGAAATTGTTTAAGAATCAAAACAAATGTGAGCAAAAGCATGTGGCACACTGATGAAGAGAAACCCTTCTGAAGGGTATTTTTTTTCTGGCTTTAGATATTCGTCAGTTCTCATTGTCTTAGCACAACTGCCAATATTATAAATAACCTACAGTGTGTCTGGAAGATTTTCTCTAAACTTGCTGATTACCCCCGAAGGGTCCTCTGAATCTTAAGTGCTAGCAGGAGATAAATTTGCAGTAAGACCCGTGTAATCTTCGAGATGCCATGGGAGTGCGCAGAGAAAGGTGTCGCTCTCCAGATTGAAAGAGAACAAGAAGGAAATAGCGTTCTGAATCTGTTGGTGATCAGAATCTTCCTACTGTGAGGAAACGCTAGCCAAGTACTCCTTTTATCCCAGAGCTAGATAACACAGCTAGGCAAAGAAAACTGACTTTTCAGTAAGAGATACCAGTCTTTCAGCAGAATGTTTTCTACCTTTAAGAATAGAATCCGTGGCATATATCTAGATCTGAGGCCCAGGATTCCAGCGAAACCCATTCTTCAGGGTCTTCCTGCTTCAGAGAGACTTTTACTTCCTTCCTGTAGGATGTGAGCATTTTTGAGTATCAAACATTTCCTTGATACACTGGTTTCTGTTCTATTTCAAAATGTATGGAAAAGCTAGTAGGATAAATGGAGATACTACGTGTCAGACTGCGCAGCTTCAGAATGTTAATGAAGAGCTCATGCTCCGTAAATCCCAGGTGGGAGCTCTGCCAAGGCAGGTCCTCAGTGCCTTTCAACGTTCCAGGTCATCTGATAGAGCTGAGGCAGATTGATCACTAGTGTGCACCTCAGTTCTTTCAAAATAGTTCTGTCAAGGCCTTTCATCATGGGATTATTAGGCTGACTTGCAAGGTTATTTTTCTATTTCCCTATTCACACCAGGTTCTTTATTATCCTTATATATGCCATTCCTGAAAAGCTTTATTATCAACTATTCTGCATTCCCATGCATTTGGTGTATGCGCTATTTCCTTCAGAGCCTTACATGCTGAATTGAACTTTGGCATTCAAACAAACGCAAACTTTCTTTGTTATAACTCTCAAAATATTTCATTTCAGTCTTTCCAATATTGATTTCATTATTCTCTGTCTTACATTATAAAAACCTTGCATCATAAGTGCAATTTCCAGTTACAAAATTCTGGAATCTTGCTCATTGTTTTTATTACCCTAAGGTGAATGATCCATTGCCCAGACAATAGTTTTTTTTATTAATGAAAGCTTATAATTCTTCTTATTGAATGGATTCAGTTGGTTAGTTCCTTCTTAGATTAACTCAAGAGGTGACTCAGATGTCAACTGAAGGCTCTTCCAGGCAGCTGTAGCTTCCTCATTCAGCTTCCAGAAAGCTGGAATCTCAGTCATCTCTGGTCCACAGTGCTACAACTGGCTTGTCTTTCAGAGTGAGCAATTTCTCCTTATGTTCCCTGAGAAATTGTTAATTACAGAACAAAAAAAAAAAAAATCCATGTCTTGAGAACCTTTTATTTGGGCTATGTCTGTTACTTTTTCCTCCTTGCTGAGACAAAACATCAAAATTAATGAAGTTAAAAATGAATAAGTAAAAAATGACAAAATTACAGTAGTTAGTGGAGGTTTTAGTCAATACTTAACTGGCTCCAAAGAAGAGTGGCACATGGCAGAGGGCAGCCACTCATTATGGCAGAAAACAGCAAAGATCCAAGGAAGAAGCAGCAGCTGTGCTGCTTTGCTCCCCTCCTTACAATTGTGCTGCTTTGCTCCCCTCCTTACAAGCTGAGCAGCATTGCTCCCCTCCTTACAATTGTATGTAGATTAGCTGCCACAGGGCAGGCGTAGCCCTCCCACATCCATAATCCCAGCATTGGATTGGAAATTAACATAAACACAAAAAAATGCTCCAATGATTGTATGAGGCTTTGGGTGACCAGTTAGACACAAACAAGAACATCCAGAGACAGATACTTTGTTCTTCACTGTATTGTGGCTTCTTACAGCCTAGGGGCTGGGCTCCTGTGGACAGCACCCACAATTTGGGTGTGCAGATATGCCTTGTAGCATCAGTAGAATTTTAATTAAATAACTTCATTTGTGACATGGTATCATTTATCTTCATAATATAAGCTATGAAAACCCAAGTTAAGAGATAGAAATTAAACTCCAGTTTGAAAGGAATGAGACTTTTTCACTGCAGTGGAAAATTTGGGATGGGAGAAACTGTTGCAATCACGTTTAGAAGATGAATCTTGTCGAACCATACATAATTATTCAGAAGACAGGATTTAATCAACTTTTATATCACCACTCTATATTTGCCACAGGTTTTCTTACTTAGTAGATTCATAATAGATGTACAAAAATGAGGACAAGATATACCATTAGTCTAAATTTTTTATTAATTTTTTCCTTGAAAAAAAGTATTGTATTACATTTGACTTAGTTAAAATTGCACCCTGTCTATGTGGTTGAAGTTGCTAAATTTGAATAAGGACTAATAGAAAAAAAAAGTAAGAAGTGCTTAGAGAAAATCCATGCTTTACTTCCCAAGATAAAGGCTTAACACTCTTCAAGATAGTAACGATTTCACATCCTGGTCTCTGTGCCTACAGTCGTGACCAGCATCAGGAGAAGCAGTAACTAATAACTGTGTTGGGAAACTCATGATTTTATGCGTGCAGAATTACAAGAGCCAGTAAAACTTAAACAAAGAAAGAGCCTGATTTTTTGCTGTCACAGTTTTCTTCGCAGTTTTGGTAACACGAAGGAGTACATACAAGTGTTGGTTATAGAGGGCCAGAGAGATGGCTCAGTGGAATAAGCATTTCCCTGGCAAGCACAGGGTCTGATTTCAATCACTGATTCTGAAAAAAAAAAATGTTGGTTACAAAAAATAGGCAGTGATTGCTTGAATTAAAGACACATTAACATAATTCTCCTCAAAATACACCCTCTTACCTTTGCAAACAGTCTTCTGGTCATTCTTACCAGTTTGGAAGTAGATCTGCAAATCTTTAAGAATGCCCTTAGAATTCAAGATCCAAGATGGTGGATGCTGCTGTCAAGGACTATTCAACACAGATGCAAGGTCTAGGAAACAGGACAGTGTGTGCTCCTCATGTAGAGTCCCCACTGCATCAAGTGCTGGTGTATTTTGGTTCTTACTCATAGTCACAATGACCATGAAATGTCATTTTGTATTCATTCAGGATATTGAATAAGCCACAGCAGTGCAAATAAAGAAAACTTCTAGATTTGCTTTAGAAGTGACAAAGATGATGGGATAAGGGTTTTGAAAATATTTTAATGTAAATATTCACTGTGGTTTCCAAATACTTAGCAAGACATAGCATCACATAGGTGACTAGCCTTATTGTCTTTCACTTTTCCTTCAGTACTTTGTATTAATTCCTTCAATGAGCTATAATAAACTCAAGCAAAATTGTTTGAATACTTTCACTTATTTCCTTTCTACTAGCCAGAACGTCATGCATTAACCTCTCCTAAGAGTTTGTGCCTCAAATTGGACTGTGAGGCTACTGCTTGGAGCTCAGATATTGTACAGACCCTGTTAAATTAATTTTGAGGAGAGGCAAAACAGTGTTTCTCAGATTCTAGGGCACATAATGTTTTGATCTTTGTCAGGACTTAGGTCCAACTCTATTAGATTCTCACAAATGTGATGGTCACAATTTTCAAGCAGTTCTGAGGGCTTTAATACTGGCTGAAGCACCCAAGGTCTGCTCTACTGAGTGTGGACGCAGTGCGTTTTGCACATCTGATGTCCTCTAATTGCCTTCAAATGTCAGGTGCTGCAAGCAGGAACAGAGAAGCGCAGGCGGCGAAGAACTAATTGGCATTGGAACATGAAGCTTTTCTAGGTCACTGGTTTACATTATTCTCAGGTCAGCTGGAGCTCACATTCATCCCGTTTGGAGGCAACATATTTTGTGAGAAATGGGACTGAGATGTGGTACAGCTTGTGCTGAACTGTGTGTGGGCTTCAAAAGCAAAAGTGAAAACATCAACTTGCCTGACATTAGAGGGGATTTGTCTTTGAGATATTCAACTTCAATATCCGAACATTACATTTTAGAAAATAAGTCCTGTCTTCCCCCGAAGAGTCAGGAGAGAGGGACAGAGAGAGAGAGAAAGAGAGAGAGAGAGAGAGAGAGAGACAGAGACAGAGAGAGAGACAGAGAGAGAGAACCAGGGTGAGGACATTTCCGAGGTGTCAATAGAAAGATACAGAACTGAGAGAGAGGTTGTTGTGCTATCTTTCTTGGTGCAGAGATGGAAAGAGAGTATGAGGATGGGTTGAAATGCATCCATGTTCACTGCTTTGCACTGCAGAAATTCCAACATGGCATGGGTAAGATTGGGAGTCAGTACCGTCTTGGGATTGTTCTGCCTCTAGAGTGGTGGAGGTAGCTTAATAATTTCAATTGTTATGAACTTTGAGAGATTTTAACCAAATACTTCAGAGATTCTATAGAAGAGACTTCATATGCATGTTGGAGAATTAAATATCCACGTGTCTCTGCTGCACAGACAATGTGGCTCAATTTTATAGGTATTGTGGAGAGTTAGAAACTCATTGTAGTAGACTCTTAACAGGATATCTGGAAATATTTTCATTTTCATTCATGGCTGATTAATGCATTACAACAGACAGGGATAGGAACCTAAGATATCTACTTCATATTTCCTAATGAATCAACTCAACACTGCCACACTAAAGCTGTGCTTTACTGTTCTTCTTTATGCTACACTACTTCGCTTTATAGTATGCTCTACTACACTATACTACTGTTAAAGTATTTCATCTACTCCTACAAATGATGGTATTATATATAACACCTAAAATTGTAGAGAGAGATAAATTTAATTAATTTCTTGGAGAATTAATATACTTCATGTTGTATGTTGCATTTAGGTCGACTTCAAGAGACTGTTAGGGATTTTTAATTTTTTTATTTTATTTTATTTTATTTTTACTGTCCACACAAGTGTTTATTTGTCATGAGAATCTATTCCTTAGCCCACATATTCATGTTTCACAGTTCAGGAACACTGGTCAGCAACCAATGTCTATGGAACTCAATCCAAAGAAACCTTTTATTCCTACATCACTTTGCACTCTGAAAGATACCAGCTTTCCTCATTTCTTCAAAATCTTTCATGGAATCATAATTTCTGTAGAAATCGGCATATGCCCTCTTTCTTGGTTCAGCCACACCAAATTTATAGAGAGCTGCAACCCCCAGGGAGACAACGAATGCTCCAACAATATGAATCCGCAGGCGCCTAGCCAGAAGCCCCATGCATCTGGGGTTTTGCCAACGCACCGGAACTCATAGTTGTTACCGTCCTCCACACCAAGGTCTTTGTTAGGGATTTTTTTATACCAGTAACAGGATCTGTGTGACTATTTCCAGTTTATCGAAGGACAGTGGCACAGACAATGGTAGGGACACTCTGCACAATGTAATGTTTTTTAATGGGGCCAAGGAGCTTATAGAAAGCCAACTGGAGACTGGTTAAAGGAGATCGTTGCTTTATGACAGAGGACACAACCTGATACCTTGAAAATTTAAGCAGGATTCCATACAGACAGAAGGAAAATCTTTCTAATTCCAAAGATTCTAATGAAAGGTTTTTCACATAGCATTTAAACTTCCCAATTTTAAAATTTAAAATTCACATTTAATAAAAAATAGAGCCCTAACGGGCTCCAATTTTGCCAGTGAATTTCTTCCTTTTTTAAAAAAAAAAATTATTTCCTTGTTTTTCTTTTTCTTTTTTCTTTGTGGTGGAACCTGGGATTGAACTCAGCCCCTTGTGCTTGCCAGGGAAATGCTTATTCCACTGAGCCATCTCCCTGGCCCCTTGCCCAGGGGTTTAAAAGAAAAGTATTTTGATGGTAGAATCATGGTTAGATACAGATTTCAAAAAAAGATTAAAAATCTTCTGTCAATTATCAAAGACCAAATAATAACTACATACTGGATTGCACAGCTCTCAACAGCAGAAATGATAATACTGGGAATGAGTGGCTACTGTCACAAGTGCTGCAGAAATGAAGACAGATGAGGAGGTGCAAGGAAGATCCAGGATGGCATGAGCTTGTCTGAGCTAATGCAATGTTGGAGGCATGATTTTCACCCTGTCACTTTCAACCCTTTGTGTTAGTCATCCATGAATTTAAAGAAATTCATGGATGACTAACAAAAGCATCTTCAAAAATATAGTAATGAACTAAGAGTGCTCATCGGCTGATGTTAAATGAAGGAATTTATTCGTATTAATAGCTTCACCGCAGCAGAATCACGTGAGCCTTTACAAAGACAGCCATTTCCCAAGTTAAGGCAGAAACAAAAACCAGAGAGCTTCTAATGTGTGAGAAGAATGCAACACAGGATCGCTGACCTGAAAATGGAAAGCTGGGCATGTCAAATGAATGAAGACCTCACAGCTACAAGTTGAAAAGCTGAACTCTTCTAACAAATACAGGTAGCTTGAAAATAGGTTCTTGCCAAGATAGTCTTATTAAGACCAGGACTTTTATCTTCAAACTTCCTGTGTAGAAATTCTAGCTCTGTGATGTTCAGTTTCTCATCAGTATGACTTTGGATAGCAAATGGAATTGCTTTATGAGCTACAAAGTTGCTGGTAATTTGCCAAGCAGCCTTTGGGAAGTAGTATCATTAACTATCTAGTTGAAATTCAATAATAATTCTAATTATGTTTTGAATTATTTTACTTAACCAGGTTTATTAATAGTTTACATTTCTAAAAAGAAATATTTTACCAAAATTTTTTTAAAAATTCTTGTCATAAACTTTAGCTAATATGAAAAATTTTAAATTACATTTCATTATACACCAGCAGTTCAGATTAAATAAACTACACCATTAAATAAATAATGATGATAAAAGATGGAGCCTCTTAAGATTCTGTGAGTCAATCATATGTAAAATACTGACTGTGATAGCTCATCCATGAAACAGTTTCCATATAAAATCGTCTCCCATCCAAGTACTGAGCAGGCCTGACCCTGCTTAGCTTCTGAGATCAGATGGGGTGCGTTTTGAGGTGGTATGGCTGTAGACCATAAAAGGTTCTGTACATACATGTAAGGGTAAAATCAGTCAGGGCTCTATTTGTTATGAAATCTGAATTTTAAATGTTAAAGTGTTTAAATTTTATTATTTAAAATTGGGACGTTTAAATGCTATGTGAAAACCTTTCATTAGAAGCTTTGGAATTAGAAAGATTTTCCTTCTGAAATGTTGTATTTGGAGGTACCTATGTTGAATCTCAAATCACTTTCCCGCCACATCGAATCAACTAAAAATTAAACCAAGAAAACAAAATCTTGACTTCGTCACTGAAATTGTTGAACTGCTGATGTGGACTGGGCGGGGGGGGTGTGCACAGGCAGGGCGGCGCCTCCCCTGCTGAGGCTGCTCACAAAGAGGGCTGCTCTGTAGCAACGCCCTGACACCGCCTTTGGAGGAAAATGAATTCAAATTAGGATCTCCATGGTTTCGTAAAGGATTGGCAATTACTATGATCCAACTATGGTCGAATAATCTAAATATATCTATTTAAAAGCAGTAACACAGGCAGGATAAGCGTATTGCTTAATTATTGTGATTTCTAAATAACTGAATAAAATGCATCAATATTTTTGTGCAGCACTTCTATATCGGTACGGCACAGCCACTCCCAGACTATTCCTCCCCTCTCCCGTTTAATAAAGAAACAATATAGGCGGCCTTTCACGTCCAGCTCATTGAAGTCCAGCATCTTGTCCCTTCTTTCCCCCAACCCCATCCACGCTTTCGAACATTCTACACAAGCCCCTATATGTGTCTCCCAGTGGCATGCGGGGCATTCTGGTTTAGGAACCTGACCTTTCCAATACAAAATCCCAAAATAAAGCCCAGAGTCCATCTGCGTTCACAGGCCAGGCATTCCCACAGTACAGTGCGTCTGACAACCAAGCTTCGGTTCCAAAAGTTGTTACTTAGTGACCCAAAAAAAGTCTTGATTTGACTCTTTTTTTTTTTTTTTTTTTTTTTTTTTTTTTTTTTTTTTTTTTTTTTTTTTGCAGAGAAGACAATTTTGAACAAGGTACAATTCATTAGTTTCCATGTTAGAGGACTCTTTATCTAAGTGTGGCAGATGTTAATATTTTGGGACCATTTGAATATCATCCAAATGAGAGCCAGAAATAGGATAGAGAAGCTACAAACTGTGAGTTTGGGAAGAATATTTAAATTTGGAATTTAAAAACAGGGTATTTTCATGGCTACACTCACCCAAAGAAACATTTTTCATGATGTATAGAAAAATGAAAATTAAATGCTTAGGTATATATGAATAAATGTATTCATGAGCAAATAATCCTCTAAGTGAACATTTTATATATAATACATATTCTATCACTTTATTTTGAGTGAAACTATCTTTTCATAAGGTATATATAAGTATTACTTCAAAACTGAAAGGGGTAAATTCTAGTTCTGGCCCCATTAATATAATTTGTACAAAAATTTCCTGTGAGGCAATTAAAGGAGATGAACCATATTGTGATGTAATATAGGATGCGTGATCTAAGTACTAGAAAATTTTTACTTAGCACCTTCTTTTACCATAAAAAAAAAACACATTGCCCCAGCCATGTGGTGCATAGCCTGTACTCTAGCACCACTTGGAGTCTAAAGCAGGAGGGTTGCTACGAGCTCCACAGCAGCCTGGGCTACATAATGAGTTAAAGGCCAACTTGAACAACATAATGAGTCTCCACTAAAAAATAAAATTACAAGTGAAGTGAAACAACCAAAACAGACCTAGAAGACACATTGCCTATGACTACCCTTATAACTCTCTCTGTCTTTTCAGTCACATTTACCCCATCCTTCTGGCCACTTTCTGAACTATGTATTTGGTACAGGCTTTCACTGTGAAGCTCAGATTTGTAGTGATCCTCCTACTTCCACCTCCCCAGTGATGGGATTACAGACGGGCATTATCACGCCCAGTCTTGGTAGCCAGCTAAGCATGCCCAGAGCAGGGCCAACACAGCATGTTGCCAGGGATCAAACCCAGATCCTTGTGCTTGCCTAGGCTGGTACTTAGTCCACTGAACTATCTCCATGGCCCTGAACCATTTCTTGAACACCTTTCATGCCTTTCTGAAGTATGATCAGAAATATGGTGACTGCTCCAGTAGAAATGCATGCCTGTGAAAACTTCTGCTTCCTGATACACCTTAATGAATGGATCTGGTGCCCTGCAACTTCCAGATGTTCCGGAAAGTCCACCGGACCATAAGAGGTAAACACTTTTTATATACTCATGCCACCGTGACCGCATACTGGAAGGGTATTCATGATAGAGTGACCAGGAGAGGAATACATGGTTTAAAGTGAGAATAAACCCTTTGAGGAGGATTGACACAATGTGTCTTTTTTTTTTCAGAATTGGGGATTAAACTCAGGCCCTTGTGCTTGCAAGGCAAGTGCTTATTCTACTGAGCCATCTCCCCAGCCCAATGCGATGTTTTTTTTTTTTTTTTTTTTTTTTTTTTTTTTTTTTTTTTTTTTTTTTTTTTTTTTTTTTTTTTTTTTTTTTTTTTTTTTTTTTTTTTTTTTTTTTTTTTTTT
>PVKA01007436.1:0-37956 GCA_004027165.1 Ctenomys sociabilis | reverse complement strand
GATGTGTTTTTCTTTGCAATAAAATACAAAAAAAGTCTGAACTTTTACCTGATGATCATCTGTTGGCCTTAATTTCAACATTTGTTTGGGTGAGATTCTAATTATATTATTTATATTATTTACAGCATGGTTAATTCATGAAGCATATTTCATGTGTAAAGTTCATTGCAATTTTTTTTTAAGTTAACTATTATTTGAATTCTCCCTCAATCTTGGAGCTTAGTTAGGATAACATCTCAGCTAATTTTCCCTCATTGCAGGGACAGAATACCTAATGCTCAAAAGTATAGAAGTGAAGATTTATTTAGCTTGTAGTTTGTGGAGGTTCTAGTCCAACTTTGGCTGGCTTAAGGCAGGGTGGCACAAGGCAGAGAGTGGCAGATCATAGCATGGAACACAGAGAAACAGCAAGAGCAAAAACCAAGGAGCAATGGCAACAGCAGAGGGAGACACAGAGAGCAAGTCTCTCTTCTTTAATTAATTTGCATCGAGGCTATCTGCCCCAGATTAGGTGTAGCACTCACACCCATGATCCCAGCAGCATTCACAGCCATAATCCCAGCACTGAATTATTAATTAACCACAAACTCTAGAAGCCCACCCCAGTGATGTATGAGGCTTTGGGGGAACACCTAGATGCAAATCATAGCCAATGAATATCTGGATTTACCAAATGACCTTCTTTAAAGTGGTATATTGTGGGATAATATCTTTTACCATGCCTCGGTGCTGTAGCCCTTGTTTAATCTTTTAAAATGTGAGTTTTTTTGAAGTTAAAATTCATTTGATAAATTTTTAAGTTGCACTGCGTAGTATATATTTTGCATGCATAAATTTATATCTAAGTTTATTAGCTGGCTATGTTACTGAAAATAAAATATGGCCCATAATAATTACAGTTGCTAATACTACAGTGTTAAACAGTATTGCAATGCCTGCTATTCTTCCTGAGTTTTTCAAGACATAAGTAATCATGAAAGAAGGTAATAGCTTTCTCTTCTAGTACACATCTTATTGTCTATAAAATTATGGAAATGGTGATGATATTTCTATTAAGAAAGTAGAAGATTGGAGAAAAGAAAGTGGAGGCATACAGAGGAAGAGTAAAGAGCAAAGCAGAGTCTCATCTGGTTTTGCACCTGTCATGTGCTTTGGGTTGGATGACATTCAGCTTCACGGGGCTCCTCACGGTCATGCAGCTAATGTGGACAAGTAAGATCCTAATACAGGGCTTAGGCTATCAGTTTGTGGAAGATATGGGGAAGAACTTCACATTCATTCTTCTGCATGCGATGTCCAGTTTTCTCAACTTAGGCTTTGAAGGAACACCACTTCTCTTACTGTATATGTAGTGGCTTTGTGGCATAGCACTTGTTCTTATAAGAAGAGGTTCATTTCAGGTCTCCCTATTCTGTTTTACTCATATGTTTTTGCTGATTCATGCCAGTAGGTCACATTGCTTGACAGTTGATTAATTGCTTAACAATTAATTTCCCTAAATACTAAGGCATCTTAAAAAGGTGATTTCTTGTAAGGTTTTTCTACTGAAAGTTCTGGGCTTTAATGAAGAGAACTAGAATGAATTTTATAGGGGGAAGCCACTATGAAGAAAAATGGTAGAAAAAATCTTGTAAGGGTGTAGGAATTTTGCAATTGGTAAAGGTGAAATTAGCCCCATTTGTGATTTTAACAGTATATTGTTCTCATTTCTTTAAGAAACACATGCTATAATTACAGCAGCTAAAGAGAAACACTTTTGTTTTCATAAAAATTCTGCCATAAATAAGTATGATTCCATCCTGGCTGCTCACCTTGTGCAAGATTCCATGTTCACTTCTCCTTCCCACCTTGGCTGTGAGCATTCATTTCCAACTATCCTGTCTAAATTAGTCCACCTTCCTATAGATGGACAAAAATAACTAATGCCCTAAATTTAAAGGAAGAAATGCTTCATTTGGCTTGTGTCTGCTGAGGATTCAGTCCATCTTCAGCTAGCTCCCAAGCAGAGGCAGCATGTTAGCATGGAGCAGGATGACAACGCCAAGGAGGAAAAGTGTGAGACTAGGCAGCAAATAAAAGTTCACCTGCATTTGCCTCTAGGACCCATCAGAAGTTTGCAGAAGTGCGCTGTACTAAGCTGCCAGCAGCTCTAAGTTGATCAAGCCGACAATCCACCTAGCCTAACGTGATATCTCTCTCTGGCTTTCTTCACTCCCTACTGCCCCTGATTTTAGGCGGTTCTCTTTGCTGCAGCCTTTGCTATCTCACTATTACTGGATCTGGGAAAATTAGATGTAATTTCACTGGAGAATTCTGTAGAGGTGAACAAATTTAAATAACCTCGTGCTTTGTATTCTTGCATATTACTGTGCACATCTTCATATCAGCACCACACATTATAATTTGGTATTTGTTATTGTGAGCTATTTAGTGTATGTTTCAGCAAGACACTTGAAATTCCATTGCAAAAATACCATAAACATATTTGCTTCATATTTCATATATATATATTCCAAGAATGTCTTTACAAAAACTATTAATTTATGTCACCATATATTTTGACTTAGGTGTATCAACTCAAGGAAATAATATTATGCTGATAATCCAAACTAAAAGGCTATTTCAAATCGACTTTTACCTTACCATATTAATAAACTACCATTAGACATTATCTATGGAATGATTAAATAAAAAGATGACTGAAACAGCATATCATGGCATCCTTACCCCAGAAAAATACTTCAGTTTATGGTGACACAAGGATATGTAAGAGAATAATACTCGATTATTTTCCCTATATTTTATGAGCTGGCCCCACATCTTAGTATCTAGTGTTCAAGTTTCTAGTTATTCAGAGTAGAAGAAAAACAGCATAAAGGAAGGAATAACTTTTAACAATATTACTAGAATTTAGGGCACATGGCATATTTTTCTAATATAGATAGATCAGGATTATAACTGTAACACCCTCAGGGTCTTCAATTTTCACAGCACCCTTTAGCTGATGACCTTTTTTCCTTGCACTATAAGTAGCATTCTGATTATTATTTTTATTACATTTATAAACATTCCCCCAAAACAGTTGAACTCTTTCATGAAAATGTCATTCTTCACCTTCAAGGTGCAGCATTCAAAGAACACGAAGTTCAAGGTGGCAAACATTAATGAAAATAATATTTTCATCGTTTATTTTTCAAATGAATATTTATACTTGTTTCTTTTAGTTTTCATGTAATCCAGTGTATAAGTTTTATTTTATAATCTATATTCAAATATATAATAAATACATGTATATTCCACACTAACAGAAATGTAAATCTTTATGCCATACTAAAATGAACACAAGAAAGCTTATGCAAGTTTGATATTCCACTGCAAGACAGAAGGTGTTATAAAAACACAAAGCATTCCTTTATATGTTACCATGTGTTTCGACTTACATTGAGGTATTTTAAGGAAATAATATTATAGTGATAATCCAAAGTAAAAGGATGTGTCAAACCCTTTACATCGTGTGAAAGAAGCAGTTTGGAAAGCAAAGAACTATGATAGAAGGGAACTTTGGCTGAGAAATCAAGTTATAAAACTGGAACCATTTGTCATTAGCATGCCCAGGCAGGCATCATTGCTACACCTAGCATTTACTGAACCTCAACACCTCATAAGTAACTTCAAGGGCAATGTGTAAATAATACTTTTAACCTTGAGGTACAGCTTCCTCATTGATCATCATTTTATTTTATTTTTTGGTGGATCCAGGGATTGAAGTCAGGCCCTTGCACTTGCCAGAGTAGCACTTATTCTACTGAGCCATCTGTCTGGCCCTAGATCATCATTTTATATCAGTGGAAATGCAAAAAGGCACAGCTGTCTCTCACTGATGCTTTTGCAAGCATAGCACATGGAGAAAGTAGTTGTAAGATTAAGATAATCCCAGGAGTGGGGGATATGAAAGTGGATTTTATGATGAGTAGCATGAACATCAATCATCACGTCACTGGTGAGTCGTGGAGTAGACTTTTACAGTGTGTGCATCATCAAATAAGATCAGTTAGTGGAACATATCACCAACAGGAAGCGGTTAGAAGAAAATTATGAAACCAAAGGAAATAATGAGTTGCAGTATGTACAGTTATGAGGAAAGAAAAAAATGCATTCGATCCCAAAGAAACTTGGCAGCTAGCTGAGCTGTGTGGAGTGCAAGACCGGTAAGCAGCTAGGTGTGAGGCAGAAATTAAGGTTGATGACAAAGCTTTACTCTTGGATAGATAGTGGAGAAATGGGGTCAAGATCTGAGGAAAAATGCATACAGGAGCAGGTTGGGTGAAAATTAATAACTTGAACTTTGGAGCGATTTCTTCTGAAATGTCTGAAGGAAAGGAAGAGGTTCTAAAGCTGCTTGAAGTTTCCTTCATTGGAAAAATTTAACTAAACTTACGACTTTGTAAATTCATGTTTTTGGTAAATTATCACGTACAGCGGTCCCTCACTTATAACGGAGGTTGCATAACAGACACCCCCACAATAAGCGGAAATCAGTGAAGTACTACGTTATGTTTATTTTAGTATTTTTATATGTATTATGGCTTTATAAGCCCCTTCCACACTCTTACAAACCTTTCCCACACTTTTAAAAACACTTCTAGTGTTCTTAACCATCTTTTAAACCCTTAAATCTCCATAATTTTAACAACATATGTATGTTGTACAGTACTGTAAAACCTCGTGATATAGCGAAAAATCCGCAATAAATAATTTAGATTAATATATTTTGAAAACCCATGAAACAGTGAGTCAGCGAAGGTGAAACTGCGAAATCGCTGTGGACTACTGCATTTGCGTAAAGCCTGATTATCTTTATTTATTTTACAATAATGCTTACACTGAGTACACTCAATTAGTGATAAAGTTTTCTTTCTAATGTATAATTTGGATTAAGTTCTGCACTTCACTCTCATTGTTTCATTTTTGTGAATGGGGCTTCATTGTACTTTCAAAGAGAAATAATGGTTGGAAAATCATTTGTAAGTGGGTGAATGTTTAATTCATTTTTTGGCAGAGTAGATGTATTCCAGTTGGATAACAATATCCTGCTTCCTCTCATCTTTATTATGTAATTAGGTATATTTAATTTCTTCTGTGAAAACAGATAATGTACAATTTATGGATCATTCTTAGGATGGAAAATGTGTCTATTGCCGTTCTTCATTTTCCCTTTGAACAGTTTCATCTCGATTCATAATTTCTATTGTCCATTTTAAATGCTATTTTCTTGATCAGTTTCTCACACCAGTGAGACAGTATGATATTAACATATATGGGTATGATTTATTTCACTTTTAGTATGCAAAAATACATGCATACAAAAGACAAGATAGTTTTACAGCTAGATGTCTTAAATCTTTAAAAAGAATGTTACTATGGTTCAGACAAGATATCATATCTATATCTTGTACTCTGATTACTATAATTAACTCTGATTAACTGCAACACTACAGTTACTATAATTAACTGTAAAGCATTGTAAATAATACCTACCTTATCAGCTATTGTAACTGTTCCACTAACCTGTTTTGAAACTCAGTTCCATTGTTTATTTTTTCTCCTTAAAATAAAATTTAGAATATTATAAAATAGATAAATAAAAGAAATTGTGTTCATTGGATGTCTTTCTTTAATTTTTTTTATGATTTGCATCCTTCCTCTATCCAGCAGAAATTATCTCATTTTCAAAATTTATTTATTTGGATTCCCCTTCTTGTTATGTTCAGGAATTTTAGTGGCTCTAAATTATTGGGGAAGCAAGTACAACAGTATTATTTGAACATTCCATGGAAACAAAGATCTCCATCTTGTCTTTTCTTTCTTTTACAGTTCGTGGGTATTGATCCCAGAGTCCTCATGGTAAGCCACATCCTTGGGGCCTTCTTTCTTATTTCTCACTCTTAATTTTTGAGAACAGGTCTTGCTAAGTCACCCAGACTAGGCTCACACTTGTCGTATGCCCCTCTACCTCACCCTCCCAGAGAGCTGGGAGCACTCACAGGTAATAGGTGTAAACATCTGAGCCTGATGTCCCTGACCTTTCTAGTTTAAGACAACACTATTAACTTGTGCAGAGGGGTTCTCTGTCAGCTACCCTTAAATCTGCACCCTCCAATGCTTACTAAAAACCCCTTCCCATATCTCAGTTTTGCAAAAACTACTTGGTAATGGCTAGTTGGATGGTAATTATCTTTGCACTGTCATTGCACCATGCTCTTCTTGACTTGGTGGCTTGTGAGGAGAAACCTGTCACGATTCTGATGGATACTCCTTTAAATGTGATCTGTTTTTTTTTTGTTGTTGTTGTTCCTCTAGAGGTTTTTAGTATACCTTTACTGTGTTGAATTTCTGCGATGTTGATTATTATATGCCTGGGTGAGGTTTTAATTGGGGTGACATTATTTGGAGTTCTATATGCCTGGGTTGCTTGAATGCCAGATTGTTTCCTCATACTTGAGAAGTTTCCTGCTATTACTTCTGCCCATATACTTTATATATAATTTGTGTTGACCTCATTCTCATTGATGCCTTTTAGTCTTATATTATTCATCTTTGCTTCATCTTGCAGCTGTTGAATTATTATTTCCTGGGTCTTAGTTGTTTTTAGAGACCTCTCTTTACCTTTTAATTTTCTGCATCAGTATTGGTATCTATGACCTGTAGCATCCAAGAGCCAAAGAAATATGAGATATACACACAATGGATTTTGGGATGACTGCTTCCTTGTCAATTGCACTGAAGAGTTTGAGGAGCAGTGGGGTTATATCTTCTGTAAATTTCTTGTAGACTGCAGCTGTGAATCTATCAGGACTTGTCTTTTCTTTGTCAGTAAGGTTTTTTGGTGGTGGTAGTGTTGTTACATTTCAATTTATTGGCTAACATTGGGTTATCTTGAATCTTTATGTCTTCTTGATTCAGTTTTGGTAATTTGTTACTCTCTAGGATTCTGCCCATTTCTTCTGTGTTTTCTATTCTGTGAGATTAAATATTTTCAAAGTAGCCATCAAGGGTATGAATTTCCACAGGGTCTGTAGTAATTTCACAGTTTTCATTGCTTATTGCTTTAATTTGAGCTTTTTATTTTCCTCTTTTTCATGAGGTTAGCTCGAGGTTGATCAATTTTATTGGATCTTTTAAAGAACCAGCTTTTTGGTTCATTAATTCTTTGTACCTTTTTCTTTGTCTCAGTTGCATTAACTTCTGCTCTAAACTTTACGACTTCCTCCCATGTTTGAACTTTGAGCTTGGTTTGCTCTTATTTTTCTAGAAACTTCAGTTCTAGTGTTAGGGTATTTGCTCTCATTCTGTTTTCCTAATCTGTGAATTCAATGCTATAAATTTCCCTCTGAGAAGTGCTTTCATTGCATCCCATAAATTCCAATAAGTTTTGCCTGAATTTTTATTGAATTTTAGATATTGTTTATTTTTTAAATTTCACCTGTTACCTGTTTGTTGCTAAGGAAGATGCCATTTAATTTGCATATGTTTATGAGGTTTTTGTGATTTGTTTTGTCTTTAATTTCCAATTTCACTGCACTGTTATCAGATAATACACATGGAATAATTTCTGGTTTCTTGCATGTGCTTATCCATGACCTATGGAGAGCTATGTGGTATATTTTTTTTAAATGTCCCATGTGCACCTGAGAAGAATGTGTATTCAGATATGTCCACTAAGTCCATTTGTTCAAAGGTCTGGTTCAGTTCTACTACCTCTTTGCTAATTTTTTGGCTCTTGACCTATCTGTCTCTCTTTTTCTTTCTTTCTTTCTTTCTTTCTTTCTTTCTTTCTTTCTTTCTTTCTTTCTTTCTTTCTTTCTTTCTTTCTTTCTTTCTTTCTTTCTTTCTTTCTCTCTTTCATGGTACCAGGGAGCAAACTCAGGACCTTGGACTTGTCAGGCAATCACTATAACATTGAGCTATCTCCCCGGCCCTCTCAACCCATCTTTTTTAGATAAGAGGATGTAAATGTCTCTGGTTAAATTATGGTAATGAATATTAGATTTTTCACTTCCAGTAAAATTTGTCTCATACAGTTTGTTGCTCCTGTATTTGGTACATTCATAATTATGACTGTTATTTCTTCTTGTGTTTTTTGCCTAACAGGTATGTAGTGGCCTTCATTACTTCATTTGATTCTTCTTGAGATTGTCTGGTAACAGGATAGCTGCCTCTGCTTTTTTTCTGAGGTCCTGGGGCATGTAGTATTTTTTTTCCATCTTTTGACTTTCAGTCTATGAATTTCTTTATGAGTTAAGTGCTTTTCTTTTATGCAGCATATTGTTGGATTTTGTTTCTTAATCCACTGTGCCAGTCTACTTCTCTTAATTGGTGAATTGAGTGATGATATATATTGATTTATGTTTGCCATTTTATTTTTCTGCTGTTGGTTATCTACTTTTCTCCTGTGTTTAACTGTTTTCCCTATTTGAAAATTTCTTTTCATTCTCATTCTTGGAGTTGTGTTCATTTTGATCCCTTTCTAGAATTGGGAGTTTTATATGCCTCAGTTAATTGAATGTCAGATTGTTTCCCCATATTTGGGAAGTTTCCTGCTATTACTTCTGCCCATATTCTTTTTACATAATTTGTGTTGACACCATTCTCGTTGATGTCTTTTAGTCTTATGTTATTCATCTTTGCATCATCTTGCAGGTATTGAAATATTAATTCCTGGGTCTTAGTTTGTTTTTAGCAGATCTTTCTTTACCTTTTCATTTGGTGCACCAGTGTCTTTTTGTCTTTTTCTATTTTTTTGGTGCAGGGTCTCACTATGCATGCAGCCCACATTCATAGTGATCTTCCTGCTTTTTGCCTCCCATGTGCTGGGATGACAGGCGCGCGCCACCGCGCCTGGATTGCATTGCCGGCTCAGCGCACCCAAAGGTGGGGCCGACGCAGCTGGGGGAACCAAAGATTGAACACTGGTCCCTGCACTTAGGTCTCCAAGTCTGTCTTCACTTTTATTCAGATGGTTTTGCCAACTTTTAATCTCCTAAATATCACTTTGTATCTGCTTCAAACATACTATTTCTTTTGTATAATGCTCATTCAAAGTTTCCTTCATTTTTCTTCCTTTCTTTTTTGTTGTGGAACTGGGATCCATCATTTTTCTGTCCTCCTCTTCCTTTGTGTCATCTTTGGAAACACTAATTCACGATAGTTATCATTTCCTTTTTTACTTAGGTGATTCTTTCTCATCTGAGTTCCTCTGTAGCTTTCTGCAGCTGTTTCTTTACTTCAGATGCTATTATTTCAGAGATTCCGGATGTGTTACTTCCAATTTCTTCAATGCTGTTGTCTTCTGCATTTGTCCTGGGTGGAATCAGGGTCTGAGAATGTACTTTGCTTCTTCTCTTTGTTGCTTTATATTTCAGAGAGATCTCTTTACATTCATTTCTGTAATACTTTTGTAAAAGTTTGATCTTAGCTAGATATATCACTGTGATCAGATTCTTTCTGTATAAAGACTGTTCTCTAGCTATCTTTTCTGTGTCAGAGATTCTTGTTTTGTGTGTGTCCCAATGTTTGGCCCTGTATATTGATTGAAAGTGAGACACTGGTTTCTGTTTGGCACTGTCCTCTAACCTTCGGAGTAGGCCTTTGTTCGGGTTATTGCCAAGCACCTACCAATATTATTACACAAGAAGTAATAATATGATTAAGGCAGACATAGTTTGCTATTTACAGCAGTGCACTTAACAACCCTAATAATGGGTAGTGAGATTTAGTGATTGACAAACTTTTATAACTAATGAGTTTGTATTTTAGACTATAAAAGCAAACATTATCACTGTGTAGCTAAGCAGATATTCAATTGGGAATTTATATTTAAATTAGCTCCCCTAAATTCTGTCTGGTCACCTCCCCTTGTATGTGGAGTCTTCCAGGCAGACTAGTTTACCCCAGTTAGCTATTGCCAGCTCTGTCTCAAGAGGATGCTCTCAGATCACCAGGTCAGGGTCTACCCAGTTCGAACTCCAAGAGCTGGGCCTGGCTTGGGTCTGGCAGCTGTGCTTTGTTTCTCCATGCTGCAGCTCCTGGAAGTGAACCCACTCTGCCCTGCTGGTTCAACGTTCTGTTCTTGGTTTATCTTGCTGTGTCTCATCCTTCCCCTCTCTGTAGGGACTTCTGCTGCAGGCTCCCAACTGGGCCTCTCCTAATAAATATTTATTACTTAAGGACTGAAAAAGTTAAAGAACATGAAGTGATGAAATTCATTTCATAGGAAGGAAAGAGAGAAAAATTACAAAGAGACTGATCCTGGCAGTCTCTTTGATCCGTTCAAATATGTTATTGATCCTGATGCAATCTCTTTCTATACATTCTCTTTTTACACTGGTGAAACTTTCAGAAATTCTCCAGAAATGAATTGCTCAGGTATCTCAAGTGCTCCGTGAGGCTGCTCCATCAGTAGGTGAATAGTTTGTCCCTGACCTTTTCCTGCTTCGAGTGTGCCTAGGTGCACCCTCACTGGACATGCAAGCGTCCTCTGTGTCCCAGGCTTCCTTCCCCTTCCCCAGCCACACTTGTCCTGCATTGCACCTAATGTGGCATACTCAACATTGGAGAATACGCAACTAATTCTTTTGTTGGGACCTTGCTCATTAGAACCAACTCTGTCTTGCAGTAGTGCAATCAAAGCCCAGGGCACAGTTCTTGGTTTCTCTTCACCATCTCCTACAGGCCCTGGAGTGCTCATTGTCTCTTTGAGCACAGAAAACATAACTAGCAGATATATATTTTTTCTAAGTGTTTTCATTTACTTTTCCAGTTAATTATCATTGATATTTATTTGCAATGCATAATAATCCAGTCTCTTTAGAAAATGAGACCATCTAAATGTTGAGTCATGGTCATTCCACTCCCTCTTTCCTTCCCTGCATTCCCCTTTCCTCCTATGCTAAGCACCTTCCCTTCTCTACAGTCTATTTATTTTCACTTGCTTTTACTTTGCTCCTCAAATTACTTATACTGTGTTTTTCTCACATAAAGGAGGCCAAATGATATTTACTCTTCTCTCCCTGGTTTATTTTGCTTCATGTGCAAATATCCATTGATCTTGGAAAGTCTCAAATTCATCTTTCTTTATTATATGCATAACTCCACTGTGTAAGTATATCACATTTTTTAATCATTTATCTATTAAAAGATATACAGGCCTTATCTAAAATTTAGCTTTTATAAATAAATATGAAGGCTGCGGAGATAGCTCGATGGTCAAAGGCCTGCATGGCAAGCGCAAGGACCTAAGTTTGATCCCTCATGCTGTGCTGGCCTGGAATTTCAGGTGTGCTGAGCCAGCCACCAAAATGGGACGCGTTGGTACAGGCCTGTAATCCCAGTACTGGGGAGACTGAGAAAAGAGGATAGCTATGAGTCTGATCTGTGCAGTGAATAAATAAATAAATAAATGTTGGGGCTGGGGATGTAGCTTGGCAGTCTAAGTGCCTACCTGGCAAATGCAAGGATTGAGTTCAATTATAGGTACC
This sequence comes from Ctenomys sociabilis, assembly GCA_004027165.1. Taxonomy (NCBI): domain Eukaryota; kingdom Metazoa; phylum Chordata; class Mammalia; order Rodentia; family Ctenomyidae; genus Ctenomys; species Ctenomys sociabilis. The sequence continues at coordinate 26,419 of PVKA01007436.1, read as the reverse complement.
GCATGCCACTCAGGTCCTACACCAAGCCAGCCCCCTAAACTGAACTTGACGGCTCACACCCATAAGCCCAGCACTAAGAAGGCTGAGAGAAGAGGATCAGTAAGTCTGAGCTGTGTAGCAAGACCCTGCATCAAATAAATAAATAAATAAATAAATAAGAGCTAAAAAATAAAAAAAAAACACAAATAAACATGAATATGCATCTATCATTGTAATATGATATTTTGAAATCATTCAGATGAGACTGGGCATGGTGGTGCATGCCTGTAATCACAGCTCTTGGGAGGCTATAAACGCGTGGATCACTATGAGTCCGATCTACGCAGTAATACCCTGTACACCCTGTAGACCCTTTCCTAAAATACAATAAATAAATGCATAAATACATAAATAAATAAAATAAAATCATTCAACAAGATACCCAGGAGTGGAATTATGGGAGGAAAATGGAATTTCATGTTTTAATTTTGTGGATTTCCATGGTAGTTGACCTAATTTCAAGCCCACCCACAGTGTAGAAGAGTTCCCTTTCCCCACAGCTTTGTCAGTTGTTTTTGGTTCTGCAAGGCTGTATTTAGGAAGGTAAGGCCAAATATCTGAAGACTAGACACAATTGGGAAGTTTATATTCCAATAAATTGAAGAACCCAAAAGAAATAGGCAAATTTGTGATGAAAATTAGGCTAAGGAGACATGAAAACCTTATGCAGAACAACAGCAGGCAATAGAGGCAGTAATAAATTACAGTAATACTGTAATAGAGACAGTGATAAATACCCACAAACTAAGAAAAATCCAGGACCCAATGGATTCACTGAGGAACAATTAACATTTTGCCCTCTCCACCAGTTGTGCCAATCTGTGACCAATATTTGTTTTATCTCTTTTCTTCAGTGGAATTGTCTTAGGTCACATAAAAATTGTAAGTCATGGTTGATTTATAGAGGTAACAAAAATCTCCTTAGTGCTTCAAAACTGTTTATTTTGTAATATTAGCATAAAAGTGGAAAAAGGCCCACAGTGAATTAGGCAGTTCTGCTATGACTCAGTCATATCGTGTTTTTGGTTTTGGTTTTGTTATTTGTTAATTCTTTTCTTGATTTTTCCGCAATATTTGCATGTACTGAAAGTTCCTAAGCATGTGATTTCCCTTAACCATCCTAAAAGTTTGTTTTTTTGCTGCACTAGACACTGAACCCAGGGCCTTGCACTGTGTTCCACCCCTAGATTCTTTATATTTTCCATTTTGGGACCATCTCACAAAGTCATCACCTTACCCAGCCCCAGACTTTTGTTTGTCACCTGGCTCTTTAGTCCTTGAGAGCTTGAAATCACAACTCTCCCCTCTACTTGTTGCTATTATAATTGTTATTATTATTATTATCATTATCATTACTACTGTTCTTACTGTTATTGAGTGAGGGTTGCCTACATATACTGATATAATAAGGAAATATTTGATGTGGGCTTTTTCTCTGCCTATTTCATACACAGTGTTGCCTGACCCATAGTTGCAACCAGTATCTCCAAAACTATGGCCCCAATGTCCAGTCCTGCCCACACACAAGTCAAGTCGACCCAGAAGCTGAGTACCAGGTTTTTGAACTAGAACCTCATTATTCAGGCCTACTCCAAGGGTTGGCACGTTGGGACAAGTAAGTGGGATTTGTGTTGCAGTTAGGGTAGAGGTCTTCAATAGGGTTGCCATTACTGGGGTGGACTTTCTGATACTGGATGCTTAGTATGCTGTTGTTGTTTGGCCTTTTATAGGGATCACAGGCTTAGCGACAATTATTTAGTTGAGTTTTAAATCCACAAATAATTCTTATATGTTTGTTTTCATCCAACATTTCACTTTTATTTTTCTGAGGATTTTATCTGAACAAAGAGGACCTCTTGTCAAATGCTGTTGTTCCATGCTTTCAGTTGACCATGGACCTTGTTTTCCTCTCCAACCAGTAAATTTGTGGGATATTATTTACTGAGTATTCAACATTTAGGCAAACTTGAACTTGAGGAATAAATACCACTAGGTCATAATATTTTTACATAATGTTATGAAAAATTATCTATATGGAAAATTATGTTTGGAGAATCTTACTCTTTGGATTGGTACATGGCTGTAGCACACAGTAATTACACAAGTCATGGGAGTTGGTATATCTATGGGCACAGCCTAATTGTTTTGCTTCCTCCTCTTCCTCTCTTCTCCACATCCCCCTCACCTTGTCTTTTGAGGCCCTTTCCCCCCCTCTCTCTTTTGTAAAAATTTTGCTCTTTAATTTATTTACATTTTTGGTCTCACACATGGTAAATGTGATACTTAAGTTTATGGGTCTGATTTGTTTTTCTTAACATTTTGGTCATGAAGTGCATCCATTTTCCTACAAAGGACTGAGATTTAGAGATTTTATGGCAGAGTAGCACTCCATTGTGTGTAAGTATGGCCTTTTCTTTATCCATTCATCTGTTAACAGGCATGGAAACCACTTCTAAATGTAGTTATTACAACTTGTGGTGCCGTGAAAATACCTGAGCATGGATCCCTGGAATATGCTACCTTAATTCTTTTAGGAGGATGGAAATAGTTGGCTTAAATGGAATTTCTAAGTTTTTTTTTGTTTTTTTTTTTTTTTAGTTTCTACACTGATTTTTATAGTGGCTGTGCAGGAAGAATAGCTACTCTCATGAAATGAAACAATGAATACCTACTATCATGAAATGAAAAAGCAAGTCTTGGGCTGGGGAGATACTGAGTTCCATTCCTAGTACTGCATGCTGTGTCAGCCCCAGAATCTCCAGAGCACAGTGCTGGCCTCTACACTGGGTGTGGTGGTGCACACCTGTAGTACAAGTGCTGGGGAAACAGATAGAAGGATTGCTATGAGTGTGAGCTGTGTGTGTGACCCTGTAGCAAAGGAATAAATAAATAAGAAGACTCCTGTAATGTTGGTGAACATATAAACGAGTAGAACCCCTCTGGAGGCTTATAAATTTCTGTAATTATGTCACGTAATCACAATTTTTTGATTAGACCTCTCTATATATATTTTATTTTATATGATTTATACTATTATTTTTATTTGCTTATTTGTCTTTTTTTATTTTGCATAATTTGCACCAGCCCCATTACAGTTTACTTTAACATTTTTTTTCTAGGTTATGCTGGTAAGCATTTAGTTCTTCTTTTTCTTTTGTATTTTTAGGAAACGGTTTACTGAGTCTCACTGCGTAGATCGGACTCCTAGTGATCCTGTTTATAGCCTCCCAAGCACTGGGATTATAGGTGCCTGCCATCATGTCCAGTCTCAATAGTTGTACCAGTGTGCCCCAAGGGCAGGGCCAGCATGGCAGGCCTGGGGACCAAACCCCTGGCCCCTGCACCTTCTTGCAGGCACTTTAATCTGCTGAGCTATTTGGCCAGTGCAAAAGTTTAATTCTTAATTTGAGTTTTCCTGTTTTTTTTTTTTTTTTGTATAACTATTAATATTTTCTTTTGCCTCTCAGTAATATTTCAGCTATGCTTTTACAGTGTTTGATATGTAAAGTTTCATTTTTGTTCAGTTCAATACATTTCACATATTTTCTTGTATTTCTAAGTGTGTTGCTTAATTTCCTTTGGTTTAAAACTTTGTCTTTTACTGATTTTGCTACACTGTGCTATAACCAGAGAATAGATTGTATTGATATTCTGTGTACTAATTTTATTGATTGTTGAGATATTGTGTGTTTAAATTTAGCCTCACGTGTCCTTAAAGCAATGAATTTTTCAACTTACTTTCTGTCATATATATTGGATAATTTCTATCACTTGGTCTTTGTACTTGATATAGAAGAATGAAACTCTCCAACCTGAAAGATATCTGGGATGAGTTCATATTCTCTAAAACTGAAGAATGGATTTTAGGAAAAATGGAGGCTAAGAGTGGATTTTATTTATTGAGGGGAAAAAGCTTCTGTCTGAAATAGAGGGACAGAAGACTTGAGTGGGTTGCCTGGGAACCTGCCTTTTCTGTTTTTTTTTTGTTTGTTTTTTAGTATTTAGGACAGGGTGTAGAGTGTGTACAGGATCTCACTGCTCTTAGTGATCCTCCTATTTACAACCTTCCAAATGCTGGGATTACAGGCATGCAACACCACGCCTAGTCTCAATTGCAATCTCTGCACACTCCAGGGACAGAGCCAGCACCACAGGTGGGGGGATCAATCTCGTAGCAAAGCAGATGCTTTAGTCCATTGAGCTGTTTGGCTGCCCCCTTCTAGAGATATTTATACAGCAAATCCATGAAGTAAAGAGATTCTAAGATGGAAATCATGGGAACTCACTGGGTAGGCATGAGGTGGGACAAAACTGAGTCAACCAATAAGATTACAAGTACAATTGCTCATATAAAATTGATTAAATCCCCACCAAATGGGGGGAGAGAGTCACACAAGTGGGCATGCATATATCCTATAGGTGGTTGGCTTAATGATTCTTCCTGGCTTCCACTAGGTGGTACAGACCTATTTAGGATACCAATCTTGGGTGCTCATCTCTAAGGAGGTATGCATTATGATCTTTTATCTTGAGGTTTTGACACTCCCACTGTGGAAGTGTCTGTGTCTCTCACATTCCAAGTATCTCACTGCTTCTGAGAGCCTGGACCTGTCTGACTGCCTATGACATGCAACCCTACTGTCTATGGCATATTCGCTGATTTTTTCCCACTTTTCTAAACTGCATTTGAAGCCTATTTTATTGTTTTTTCAACATTTTTAGTCATGAAAGTTGCACTTGATTCTACTCTCTATTTTTTTTTCTCTCACTTTACTGAAAGAGTCTAGATCTATTTGTCATGTGTAAATTAATTTATTGAAATTTTTTTGGAACCTGGATATGTGGGGTACTGCATCATGAAAATCTGGGTCTATTTTTAAGGTTTATTTTTACTAGCATGAGGTACATTATGATTGCATTCCTGGGGGGAGTGGGTGTGTTCTTAACATATCTTCATTCGTTTTCTTGGCCACTTCTGCTCTCTTACTTCCACTCCTTATTTCTTGTGTCCTCGAACTGGCTTCTTTGGACAGGCTTCCTCCAACACTGTTCTAGCAGAATAAGGAGACGATGACATGTTGCATGGGTTCAGGCAGAAGGAGCAGTTTCTCCCAGACCTCCAACAGCTCCCCAGAGGAAAAAAAAAAGACTGTTTATTGCTGGATCAGTTTGAGAGTCTTCGCATGAACACAGATGACAACAGTTTGAGAATTACCTGCTATAGGCAGCAGTGAAAGCCTTGAATCCATGCGAGGTTTCCTCAGATAACGGCACAGCCTGGGATGAGACAAGTGTCTTGTTGTTCATTGGCAGGCCTGACTCTTCATGTGGCCTCCACCGCCTGCAGTGGGAGAAGTCATCACTGCGCCCTGGGGTGAAAGTTTCCTGTTTGGAGCTTCCTTCCAGACTGTCCCTCAGAGCTGGGGCCTCAGTGCTCAGTGGGTGGAGGGCAGGCTGCACACAGACCTGCTGCCTGTATTCAGGCTGAAACCACACCTAGATTCCTGCTGCATTTCGGCTGAGAGGGGAAGACTTACTCTGTATTTTGGGAGGTGGTACATTTTTCTCTTTCACAGCCATTGCTGAGAGAGAACAGCAGTGTTGGAGCTTCTATTTAGTCTGTGTCCTAGGTATTTTGAATTGTGGCTTCTTCTTTAGCAAGTGGGAGATACATGAGAAAAAAAAAGAAAAAAAAAAAAAAACAGAAACTCAGAAAACTGAACAGAATTTACCTCCTTGCATCCCAGATTTATTAGTTGTTTTTATTTCTATACTTTTTAAATTTCTTTTATGTTTATTGTGTATGCAGTGGCCAGGAGTTTTAGTTGTACTTATAGGAAAATCACAAATATTATCAAGTTGTGGAAACAAAAGTACACTTAAGTTTAGACTACTGATTATTACTCATATCTGATCTTTCATTCTACAAAAATTTCCCATAAAACTTTGCATCATGCTGAAGCCTAGGGGCATCATGCGTCCTGGAAAACATGCCTTTTCCTTTCCTAGTTATTTGGGCATCTACATCTCCATTGACACATGCTTATGCACTTTTTTGACTTTAGTCATTTAGCATTTTATGGGTTTTATCTCTGTGCGTGCGCGCGTGTGTGTGTGTGTCTGTATAGTACAGGGATTGAACCCAGGGCCTTGTACATACAAGGCAAGAACTCTACCAGTCAGCCACATCCCCAGCCCTCACTTAGCATTTTGAAATTAGTATCCTTTGTCTGCATGTGCAGTCTCTCCTGACTACACTCATGGTTTTGAAGATGCAGCTCAGGTTTTGCTTATCCTTAAGACATCTGGCCTGTGTTTTATAATTGAAACACATTCACACATATTTTATCTGAATAAGTGAACTTTTTGTTCTTATTGACATTTCATCAGATTGTGTAAAATACTCAACATTTTAGTACATATTTATGAAAATTAATATAATAATTGCAGGTGTAGAGATCCATGCTAGATAACCACAGTGTTCCATGGCACCAACTGCTCTACAATACTCTTCTACCTTTTCAGTAAGTAGCTTGTATTCATATTTCATTCACTTTCATGACATTTCTGCCTTCGAGCCCCACTAACCACCACAGACAAAGACCTTGTGACTTGCTTGTGTATTCTTGTACCCCAATTCTCGAGGCTGTATCTCCCTATACCATAAGCCCCGAGCCACACAGCCATCTTTCCCTCTGAATTTTTACCTTGTCTGCGATAGGACCTGGGCTTGCAAAGGATGACCACACATTGTCACAAATAAATGAGTGAGTAACTCGGTGCATTAGATTTTAGTTTGTAACAGGTTTTCGGGGCAAGGAGTTTGTGGTTGTAGAATTTTCCTTTTGTTCATTCCTTTTAAAGACAGAAGACAATTAAGGAGGCTGGGGAGATGGCTCAGCAGCATGAGTGCCTGCTTGGAAAGTGCAAGGTCCCAAGTTCGATTCAATCCCTAGTACCACAAAAATAAATAAATAAGTAAATACAAATAGAAGACAACTGAGATTCAGAAAATGACAATAACCTGCTCAAGGAGAGACACTCATGCTCCTGAGAGCTCAACAGGTGCTTGAATCTAGAACCTTTTCTTGTGGTGGCCGCACACTCCTGGCTGCAGATAGGCAATTCCATTCTCCCCCACGAAGTCACGGGGCATCCAAACCTCAGCAAGCATCTTTTGTGAATCCCCAACTCAGCGTTTTCCATGAATGGCTCATCCTAAGTGAACTCTACAGCAAATGGTCTCTATCCATCTAGCAACTGAATTCAAATGTCATCGAGGCTTTAGGCTCTCTATGCCATCAATTATTTGAGAGCTGGAGGTGCTCATTTATGAATATTTTATGACTTTCCCTTCACTTCTTTGGCTATTATCTGTGGCTCCTTGTATTTTTCCGTAAAGGTTTTACTGTTTCAGGCACTTTGGGTTGCTGTTGTTCTCACAGAAGCATCACAAATAGAGGACACACTGGTGTACGTCCTCTTCTACTTGTCACAACAGAAATTTCTCTGTGTAGCATATCTCCCTCATTGGCCTTAATCTGCATTAAATTTGGAAAAAGAAAATATATGTAAACTCATTCTCATATACCTTACACCCTTTCTTTTTACTGATATTTCTCTTACTCATCATAGACAATTTATTATCAATACTATGGAGCAAAAAAAAATCCCTCCCAAAATACAGGCAGACAGAATTCCAGGTTTGGGAGAACACACTTAATTTAATGAGCACTTAGTTCTCAGTTCAAGTTCTAACTGCTCAGTAGTAAGAAAGCCTCCAGAAATTTCTTTTATCTTCCTGAGTTTCTGGGTATGCAACTGAAGTAGTAATGAGGGGTGGTGAGAACATGCATTTCCTGGGTGTGCTGTGTAAATTAGGAATATATGCAATTAACTTGCCATGGTTTTTTGGAAATTGGTAGCTTTATCTTTGACATTGTGCAGTTGCCTATCTCTGTCCATGAAGAAAAGATTATGCAAGATTTCTTTGCATTATTTCCTAAACATGTACATCACTATTTTAAAATCAGAGAAAGAGAGCACAAAAAATATTCCTTATAAGCAGTTTTTACTCCTTAAGTTTCATTTACTATTGACCTCCATTCCATTACAAGCATATGGAACTATGTGTGGACCTCACTGGGCTGTGCTTGAAATATGACACACATGCCGGCTGGAGCCATGGTCCCTGTGCCTAAGCTTGTCTAAGCAGGTGCTTTAGACCACTGAGCTGTTTCACCAGCCTGTAGTATATAGATTTTTAAAAATAAAATATTACTATATAATATTAATTTTATTATGATTATGAATTGGTTGTATTTATGAACTCAAATATATAAAGATGAGAGAATGTGGTAAACGAATGCACCAATGACGAGAGAAAAAAGTGCATGGTGAATAGAAGAGAAAGGTAGAAATCATCATTCTTGGTGAGATTTAAAGGCACAAGACAGAGACAGGACAGTAACTGCAAAAAGTGGTCCTGGGAAATCTTGCTGTCCACAGGCAGCTGAGTGCTTAAAACTGAGCACTGACCTCACGTATATGTGTGTGTGTGTGTGTGTGTGTGTGTGTGTGTGTGTGTGTCTGTGTGTTTGTAAGCACAGGTTAAAGAAGACCATGCAAAAGTTGAAACTGTAGCATTACTGAAACAATTTTAAGCAAAAGTCCTCTGCATTGGTAAAAATATTTTTATTTATGACAAAAACATAAACAGCACAACAAAACTTAGGCAAGCAGGAATTCATGAAATTAAAAAGCTTTTGTACAACAAGGTAAGCAAAGAAACAGCAAAGTGGAATGTCCTCTGCACTTGTGTGGGCTTGAGAGCACAGGTGGCTCTTAGCAGCTCCACACATAAAGTCAGGTGTCATGGTAGAGGCACTAACTCAAGACCCTTAAGTTGGAGTCTCTTCTAGTATGAACCTCTGACCTCAAGAGAATGTTGTCTGGATAAAGGAGAGATGTCTATGCAATATCATTTGCAATTAGAGGATCCTGGTTGTCCCTTAGCTCAAGAAGACCATGTTCCTGTCATACCCTATAGTGAGTTCTTCCTGGTTCTGTTCATGGTCTGAGTTTGTATTTGTAGGTCCATGGAAAAGCTATCAGAATTCTAGTGAGTTAACTTTCTGCCTGCCAGTCAATTCCAGCGCAAGACACTAAGGCATGTATTTATGGTTGTGGGAATCCAAGGGGCCCAAGACCAGCTAGGATAATGGCTAACCAGAACAAAGGGCTTGAATTAGGGTCAAACATGGGTTTTATCCATTCATGAACAGGGGTGTGACTTGAGGAGGAGTGATTGTGAGAACGGTGAGAAGTACTTGAGTAACGTGAGCTGGACCAGGTAGGCAGCCTGAAATTACCTTTGCAGTGCTCAGAGAGAAGGACAGGCGGAAGGAATAATCTGCATAACACAATTTGAGCAGCTTGTGATGCTTTGGTGTTTCAGCTCTGATGTGTATTCACTTATACCCTGGGAAGCCTTGGCTCCTTATCTTCAGGCTTGATTATAGCTGACAGTGTGAAGCCTGTCTCTCCATCTCAACTGCTCGCACATGTTTTTTGGTAGCTGTGGGAGTAGGGTTCAAAGACTACATATCATCACCTCTGCTGGACCAATTTGCATTGCTTAAAGCCAATTATAAGAATAAGGAAAAGTCCTAGCTAGCGCAATACCTGTCAATACATGGAAATAGGGCCAGGTTTAGCCAAGATGAAGATGACCACTCTTCTATCAATGACGGACCTCCAGATGATCCTCCACACTTCTCTACCAAGATCAGCTACTCATGACACTAAGGCAGGACAGTATCAGGGATGCCCCCGTGTTCTTCCAACTGTGCCATCCGGTTTCCTCCAAATGCAGGAGCTGTTGTCATATGGCATCCTCACCAATGAAGAGGCTTGAACACTTCTATGTAGAAGCAGGGCAAAGTGCTTAACCAGAAAGTCCTGAAAGGGATGGTTAGGAGCAAGTGCACAGTGAATTGCAATTGCTTTCTTCTCCTTCTAAAAATACCATCAATAGTTCCTTTTCCCTTTTTCCCTTGTATCAGTAAGAATAGAAAGTTGCAGCAAGTTACAAATAAGCATAGAAGCTTTATAAATGACACAGTAAATTGGATAATCTCTGTCTAATTGCTATTAAACTTTATCCAATTATTAGTAAAGAAAAGAGTATTATGGCTCATCTCTTCAGGCTAAGGAACCTCACAATAACTGTTAAAGACAATAGACAGAAAGTGGTAGCATTTTCTAAATTGTGATCAACATTAGACAAATTAGGCCTTATGAAATTGAATGTGTCCTTCATTTTACTGCAACTAAACATCTTCAAGCCTTGATTCAATGTCTAAGATGACAAAGATTTCTTGAGGTTACCATATTGCACAGTCTGATATATAAAATGATAAATCCTTGGGTAATGCCTTTATTTTATTATTATAGAGCTGCCAGCTCCAGGCTCCTGGCCAAATCCAGGATGAAGGTTATTTCTGTAAACAGCTTCACTGAAATACAGTCATGCTTATTTGCTTACTATTATCATTAGATGATTTTATTCAGTATTCAGTAGTAGTGACAGGATATGAATTTCTGAAACCAAAATACTTACTGTCTGAAAACTGCCATTCTAAATTATAAGGAATTCATTCATCAGTGTTAAATTGCAGTTTCTTGTACTATTCTGTTAAGGCAAAAATCTGTTTACCCTTCTCTATAAATAATACCTTATTTTCTACTTTTTTAAAAATTGATTTTATTGAGGATCAAATAGCAATGAGACAGTTTCAAAACTAACTAGAAGGACAGTTTCAATGATTAAAACATTGCATATTGTTGGCTTAGTATTGGTTATTCATAGTACAAGATGCATACATGACATCCTGTCTAAACACTATGAGTACAAATCTTTCTTCTCACTGAATTAAGAGAAAGTAGTTATAAATCCATCCCACTTTGTATATACAGCTACAAAGTGGTCCTGCATTTGTATCCCGTTTTGTTTAGTTTTGTCAGAGATACATATCTTTATCAGCAGAGTTTAATTTTACCTAAAAGTAATATTTCACTTTGAAAAATAGTAAATTTCTTATTATATTTTAATTTATTTTATGAAGAACAAATAACAATGAGACAGTTTCAAGATAAATTAATAGGACAGATTCGATAAATTAATACATTGCAAACTTTTTGTAATGTTTTGGTATCGTACATGGTACATACATGGTATTATACTTACATACATTATTATAGCAGATGTATCTAATCAGTGAATTAAGACAGTGTAGCTGTTAACTTATTTTTTATACCTGAATTATATCACAGATTCAATAATTAATATTTTCTACCTTGCTATTTTCCCAGTGGTTGTCCATAGTACTAGAAGCTGACATAGTATCTTGTCCAACCACTATTAGTGCAAATATTGCTTCTTATAGAATTATGCAGAAGCACAGGAAATTTATCCTAACTGTACTGTTTGATGTGTGTGTATAAAAAGTAATTTTTTTTCTGTTTCTTTTTTAAAGCACTTTTTTAAATTTTGTGCAGAAAATGAAAGAAAATGTCAAAATACAACAATAGGAGAAGCACAATACTTTTTAGGCTTCAATTTAGACTCTATCATACTTTTAGTGAAAATTAAATTTCCAAAGCTTTCTTCTCTATGAGAGGCAATGATTTGATTAGTTGAGCATTATCACAGTGATATCAATTTCATATGAGCTCCAGATGACTTTGGAATGTTTCTGACCTTTACATTCTATGACTAAAATAGAGAGGTTATGTTGGATGGAAAGATGAAAACAATGCAGATTGGGTGAAACCCTCCTTTGTACACAGGTACTCGGGTGAGTTGTTCTTGATACAGGGAGAAAAACTGATCTCGGGTGGGTGACCCCCAAATGATACAGGGAACCTCCAAATGACATAGGGAAAAATGATCTCCCGACTTGACATGGATGAGTTCATGGTCTCTAAAACCGAAGAATGAATTTTAGGAACAAACAGAGGTTATGAGCAGAATATATTTTCTGATGGAAAGAAAGCTCCTGTCTGAGAGAGGGAAAGAAGAGGGGCCTGAACTGGTAGCTCCTGGGAAGCTGTCTCTTCCAGGGACTTTTGTAGTGTAAAACCATGTGGGGCTAAGGTGGAGAGAATGGCAACTCTCTTAGAGGAATGCAGGATGGGACCAAACTATGGTCAACCAATGGGATTACCAGCACCATTTCTCAGGTAAAATTGATTAAGCTCAGGACCAAATGAGGAAGAGAGTCATGTAGCAAGTGAGATGCTATGAATGCAAAACAAGACCTTATCTGGTGGCCATCAAATAATGATTCCTTCTGGCTTTCTTAGGGTAATGATCAGTCCAGAATGCTATTCTTTATGGAGGTCAGCATTTGTTTGGTCTTTAGCTCTGGCTCACAGCAGGAGCACCCTTCCCTCCCACAGTTGTAAGGTGTCTGTCTTCTGTTCTTTCCTTTGAGGGCCTGACTCTGTCTGACTGCCTACAATATTTCTATCTAATTTGGTTGCCTATAACATTCTCCCACGGTTTAGGAAAATATATATGATACTACTTTCCAAGGAGTAAAATTTCAAGTCAATATTTAAAATCTCAAGGCAGACATGGTCTACTAAGAGCTTTTAAGCCTCTAGTCTTTGAATGTGATCAAATAATTGAGTAATGGAAAACTTGTCATGGAAAGGAGGTTACAGTGGAGCAGAGAGCTTCATGGTAACAGCACAATGGTGCCCACCCAGGCACTATAGCTCTAGACTGTCCTCTTTGGACAGCAAGCATTCTACAAAACAGCACTGAAAGTCATTTAAAAATGATGAACTAGTTGGCCGTGATAACTGGTACCTTCAGGTAGAGCCCATCATGGCAACAGACTCTCTGACAGCCTTTGCTTCGTATTGTACAGGCAGGACACACATGGTCCAGCTCTTCTCTTGTAGGAGGTGGCTACTTATGCTCTGGGTCAGGACACACCTTTCTGAAGACATTCGGAACTCAAATTTTTTCTGCAAAAATGGTCCCTCTCTGATGTATTCGCAGTCTCCATGTTTGAGAGCCAGGTCCTGCGCTAAGCAGAACTGCAGCACTACATAGTGTGTTCTTTGACCCAGACACATGCTATTCAGAGCACAGAATGGGGCTTTCTGTGTAAATGCAATGTGAGAGGCAGCACTTTCTCCTTCAATGTGTATATGTGGTTATCCAAATCTTACAAATTCTTACTGCATACTCTGATTATTAGGCCAAACAAATAATATCGACCCTGAAATATTTATTGTTCACAGATTGTCCAGGTTTTGGCACAACGGTGCATTGATGACAGTTCTCCTGTCATGAAGCATTTATAACATATATTATACTTTGGAAGAAGGAAAAGTATTGGGAGGCATACCGTTTTAGGTTTCATTTTTTTAAATGTATTTTGGTATACTATGCAGCTCAGACTCATAACGATCCTCCTTTCTCAGCCTCCAGCGTGCTGGGATTACAGGCATCTACCTCATTGTGAGTCTCAGTGGTCAGCTCAGTGCACCTAGGGTTGGGGCCTGTGGTGCCTGGATTGAGCCCGGGTCGCTGCACTTGCCTAAGCAAGTGCTTAGTCTGCTGAGATATCTTGCTGGCCCTTTTAAATATTTTTAATCTTGAAAAGTATTTTCTATTACTTCAATTTCTTACTACATGTGAATAATAAGTGCTTATTCTACTAGTGGACTGGGTTCAGGTACATAGTGCATCTTACTTTGTTTATTTACTTCCTTTTCCTTTCCTCTTCCATTTCTTGACCCCATTCCTCTTTGATTTTTACCTTCTGCAGTGCACCATGTTTACATTGCTGGTGTGGGGGGATGCGTGTGCACCACACAGCCGAATTCCTTTACCTCATCCTCATCCCTTATATGCAACGCAACTTCTTGGCTAAGAAAACCCCTTCTTCCTCCTTTGTATGGTCTATGGTTCTCTTTGCTCTTTATTTTATTCTAGGTTTCTTATACAAGAAAAATAATATGGTATCTAAGTTTGCATACTATCACGGTCTGCGTCTGGATGTCCCTCAGAGCGTCATATGGCCACAGTGTGGGTTCCTAGAGTTTGTGATTGATTCATGGCCCCATGCTGGGACTGTGGGTGTGACTGCTGCCCCCGCGCTGGGGTGGGCAGCCTGCATGCAGCAATAGTTGGGAGGGAAAGAGGCTTGCTCTCTGCTGCCTGTCCCACTCTGCTCTTGTTGCTTTTTCTGTTTTCTGCTGCCATGAACTTTTGCCCTCTGCCATATGCCACTCTGCCTTGGAGCCTGCTGAGGATAGCCTGAGACCTCTACAAAGTGCACATTAAAATAGACATGGACTGCAACCCTTACATCTTATAGGAGCTCTGAGGGTATTTCACTCTATTTTGCTTTCTTCTTCTTCTTTTTTTTTTTTGTTGGGGAAAGATGAGGTCTTGCAAAAGATAAGATCTACAAAGTAAATGTGATTAACAAGAAAAAGAAAACATGATTATAATGTTTTAATATAAACAGCATTTCAGAGCTGTGACCTTCTTCTTCCCTTGAAGCTATCTTCCTGTAACATTCCTTCATCCATTCCTATGTGGAATCTTCCTAAATTTCTTTGCAGTTACATCGTCTTATGCTTCCAGACAATCAATAGATGACAAACAGCTAAAATCAGCCACAATGTGTTCAAACATTGGAAAACAGGATGAGGATGAATAGATCACCTTAAAGCAAACACTACTGTATTCAGGCTGACTTCAGGGCTTACCTTCTTTTCTTAGTAAAGGATACGACACCGCATCATTCAAAAATTTCAATATAGGTTTGTGAATGGCCATATTTCTATGTCAACTTCACAGATATTACATTAAAAAATCAGCTGATTTGAACCATAAAATGTATATGATAATTCGGAGAAAAAAACATTGAGAAAAAAAAATGCTGTGCAATTGTTCTATGCTGACTTTTATGCACTAAGGTAGAAAAGTGGTTTCCTTAATATACAAATTCAACCTTTCAGACAAGAAATACAATTTGGGTTTAAAGGTACTTTACAAAATCACGTTTTTTGTTTGTTTGTTTCAAAAATTTCACATAGAATAAAGCCGATCAATTTTGACCTACTTTGAATTACTAACAGGATGCACACAGGCTGGGGAGATAGCTCAATACATTAAGCACCTGCCTGGCAAGCACAGAAACCTGAGTTCAAACAGTCCTCAGTACTGCAGGAAAAAAAAAAAGTTACACATTTACTATCTCAATGTGAATTAAAAATGACTCAAAATGTAGTTGATATTTTACAATTTTATGTGCTAAAACCTGGAATTTTTCATTCCACAATAGATGAAGCATCAGTTCTTGGCAGAAATTTGCACATAATTAAAATGTATACTTCTAAAAAACATATTATTAGCTTTAGCTTTTATAAAGCTTTAGCTTTAAAGTATTACTCTTATGTAAAGTCAATAAAGCAAAGGAGTTAAGACCACAGTCTTTAGGAAAATAATTCTAGGAATATATGCAGTAAGGCTCAATATTTGCTTATCTTCAGCAAATTGCTTCAACTAAATTTTAGTTATCTACTTGGAAATAAGTTTTGATGATCATTACCAGTGAATAAAAGACTTAAGAAGGCGGGGAGATATCCCAGTAGAAAAAGTGCCAAGCACAGGGCCTGATTTCAATCTCCAGTCCCGCCTGTTATGGGTCACTCAGAATAGGAACCAGATCAGCCAGATTGGAATTCGGAAAGCCATTTATTATGGAGCTCAGGGCCCCAGGATCACCTCTCATACAGGACAGGATGGAAAGGCAGCTAGCCCAGAAGCAGGGGGTGTTTAAAACCTGGAACCACATTCAGTTTGGTAAACAAATTCATTGTCTGACACACAATAAACCTTTTAGGGTCATTGTGACCACAACTCAAACTAAATTTCCTCCAGGCTTTCTTTTAGTTTCTAGCTATCTTGCACCTGAGTACTTTCATGCAGCCTTGCATAGCCTGAGGTTACAAGAAGTTAAAGCCCTATTAATTTCCTTTTTGAAGTCAACTCTGTAACTAACTTGGTTTACAGGAATTGGTGAGGTAGGAATTTTATCTTAGCAAGCAGCAAGAATGGCCATTATTTACTAAACAACCTAGAACAGTGGGTGAATGAATATACATTTACACAACAGAAAACACAAGATTTACATTTATATCTAAAATGTGAGTTGACCAATTGCACCACGGAAACAAACAAAGAAAAAATGACTTAGGACAAAATCAAGTACAAACAGGATGATTTAGACAGTGCAAATGAGACTTGGAAATTCTATTACTGAGCTGAAGAGTGAGATTACACCATGCTCAGAAATAAGGACTTAAACTGTTAAGCCTCCTCTACACTTGATTCCTTGAGCTACCACAGCATTTGTCCTCATCATTTCTTCTGATTGATGTAGTAGCTAAAACTATGCTTCAAGAACAGGCCACTATGCAGAGTATCCAGAAATTTGCTCTCTTGTCTCTCTGATCAACAGCCCTTTAATATTGCGACTGCAGACTAAATCATTTCCAGCACACTGGCGCCACGACCAAATATTTAATCTTCAAGTTGTCTCAGGGCTTAGCACCACCAGTTTAAAAAAAAAATGTTTTATTTCTGCAGTCAAGGATTCAGGGAAAATAAATAAATAAATAAATAATAAATAAATAAATAATCAGCTGAGTGAGCCATAATTAATTCCTCTCGTCTTTTTTCAGTCTATTCATTTGCGTTACCTTCCTGGACCCTGTAGTCCATTGAATTTGGAAGTGGAAGGAATCTGAGTTTACAACATTAAGAGTTATCATTGGCTTTTGTTGTAATTTATAAAAGCAAAATACCAAATAAAATAACTGCTTTAGTTTTCTTTTCTTTTCCTTTTTGTTTCTTTTCTTTTTTTTTTTTTTAATCAGCCAGGTAGTTTTTAAGTTGAATACTGTAAGGATGAGTGATATTTACAGAAATTAAGGTGAATGGAGTTTTAAGTCCTCCACTTCTCAAGAGGTCAGCTTTGCAATTGACCCCTCTTAGTTACCATGGTAACTTTAAACATAACATAAAGATAAGCTATCTGGGCTCCTCAAAAAACATTGTCAAGAATCTTCTGAAAAAATACTTTCAATATCTTTATTTTTATCTTTCATAAAGAGTAGTGACATTATTCATAATTTGTATACAAATCCTGACAAAAACAAATAGATATCTGAGTTCAACTTCAACATTAACCTTGCCTTTTATGACATCTTACTGAGTGAGAAAAATGGAAAACAATTTCCTCTAAAATCAAGGATAGCGTTGCCCACTTCCATCATTATTTTTAAAGTAGTACTTACAGTTTTTCCAGACCAAGGAAGCACAAGATGGAAATAAAAGAAATACAAATAGGTACAAAAGAAAATTTGTGATTATTTTATAGATGATTCCATACTAGATTATAAGAATATAGTATTACAAACAAAAAGACTCTTAGCTAATAAATTTCACAAAAGAGCAGCATACAAAATCAATATTAGGAAACTAGGTTTATCATGTAAGAGAAATCATGTGACATTTAAGGTATGTCTTTTATTTATTTCACTTAACATTATGCCCTCATAATTCTTCCATTTTCCTACAAATGACTCAAATTTTGCCACTGAAATTTGGTTATCAGCACATGAAAGCCAGGGAGATAGGTCAGTGTAATAAGCACTTCCCTGGCAAGTTCAAGGGCCTGAGTTCAATCCCCAGTACCACACACACACACACACACACACACACACACACACACACACACACACACAAAAAACCCTGAAAAACTTTAATAGCTACTTGATTTTATTTTTCAAAAAAAAAAAAAAAACTGAAGATATCTCTATTAATAACTCATAAACATCTAATTAATACTGCCATTGGCTTATCAGTTTTAACAAACAAGTATATCAGGGCCAGCTGAATAGCTCAGTGGATTAAAGCATCTGCAAGCATGAGCAGGGGCTAGGGGTTGGATCCCCAGGCCTGTCGTGGCAGCCCCATCCCCAGGGTGAGCTGAGAGGGCAATAGAGACAGTGTGGTGGCACACTCTTGTAATCCCAGCACTCGGGAAGCTGTAAACAGGCACATTACTACAAGTCTGATCTAGTAGTGAGACCCTGAACACCCTGTAGACACTTCCCTCAAATACAAAAATCAGAGACAAAAAAAAATCGATATTAAAAAATCAATAATTTTTTCATGCAATGATAATAAATTACTTCATAAAGAAACAGGAAAATATTTAGTTCATAGTAGCCTAAAAGCAACAACTAATTACACTATAAATTCACCACCCAAGAAGGTGAAAGTCTCTACACTAAACTTTGCAGAACACTGAAGGAATTTGGTAAGACAGGAGATAGAATGATGGCCCATATTTGTGGGTAAGCGGACTTAATACTGTTAAAATGGCTTTCATAATGAGAGCAATCTACAGATTCAATTCAAACATCTACGTTTCATTTACATTTTTCATGGAATTAGTAAAAAGATCCAATTGAAACAAAGGATTCACATTAGTCAACACAATGCAAAGCAAAAGAGCAAGGGTAGGGGCACAACAATACCAATTTTAAATTATACTACAAAAGTATAATTTATATATACCTTTGTATGGCCCTGGCACAAGGACTGACCTGTAGCTCAATTAATTGGAATAGAGGAGGCAGAGAAAATACTCATGAAACTATAGCCATTGAGGACCCTATAGCCCACATGAAAGAACAGAGAGCCACTGTGGAGAGGATTCTGGGAACACTGGATAGCATTAGGCTGAGGATTGAGGCTACATCGCTCTCTCACCAGATACAAGATCAACTCAAAATAGACCAAAGGCATTGAAGCTAGATCTACAACTCTCACCAGATACAAAAATCAACTCAACGTAGGTTAAAGACATAGGGTAAGACCTAAATTTTGAAACTGCCAAAACATAACCTTTATTATGTATTGTGTTATATACATAGGTTAAGTATTGCAGATTACAAATTCAACAGCATAAAAAATATTAGCAAGAATCAACAGATGGTATTATAGCAAAAGAGAAATATTTTGCACAGACAACAAAGAAAATAAGCAACAAAATGAAGAGATAGCTATATTGTTTCTCTCACTCAAAATTGGAGAAATCCATTGCCAGCTACTTGTTGGACAGAGGATTAGTATTTATAATATATAAAGAAGTAAAATACCTGGCAGGGGAGATATCATGATCAAGAAGTAAAAAATTTAGCAAGAGGAAAAAAATGCTCAAACAACACATGAAGTGTCAATTTTCTACAAAAGAAAAAGAAATACAAATTGCCAATAAACAGGATTAAAAAGTTCAATATTTGTAGCAGGTAAGGAAATGCAAAGCAAGTCTACCTTGACGTTTCAATTTACCCCAGAATGACTATGGTCACAGAACTAAAAATAAAATCTGACAAGGAAGTGAGGGAAAAGGAATGTTTCTACACTGCCTATAGGGATGTAAACTAGTGCAGCTACCGTGACCATTGGTACAGAGGTTCTTCCAGTACCTGAAAATAGGTGGACCACTTACCCAATCTAGGCCATTCCTGAGTATAGTCCTGAAAAATAGAAAAGACAACAAACTGGCTCTGTAAGGGAAACTGAGCAGCCCAGTTTACTGCCGCACAGTTCACAGAAACCCAAATGTGGAACCAGTCTTGGTGCCCACCAGCAGGCGGCTAGCAAAAGCATGTGCTGTATGCACACAGAGGAATTTTATTTAGTGTCAGAAGAATCACATGATGTTATTCAGAGGAATGTGAGTGAAACTGTCAATCATCAAATCAAGCAAATTACATCAGACCTGGAGAGAAAAGTGTCTCATGTTTTCTCTAATGTGTGGAATATAAAAAATAAGTGTGAAAGTAGAAAGGTGATTATTGTTAGACAGCAGGAAGGAATGAGGGTCAAGGGAAGGTAACAAGGGGCATGGATAAGATTGAATGGTGTTATATCCATGTAGGAAAATGATGCTTGGAAAACCAATGTTTTGGAAAACTAATATGCATTCTAATTATTTTTTTAAATCTTGAGCTTTACATGCTATAGGTAAGATTTTGGGAATCACTAGTGCTTTTATTTCTAGCACCTTTGGAGGCTGAGTCTTGAGGAGTTTGAATTTGATCCCGGTCTGGAATTTTTGAAAATATTAATAAAGTGGGTGAAAATATAGGTTAATGTAAATAATTGGGGTTCAATCCCTTAAAAAAGTTTCAGAAAAGTATTGTCAAGTGTCAATGTACAGAAGAGAATGTTTCTGTGTGTTTACAAGCTATATGAAATAAATGCATCTCAACCTACATTAAAAAAAAAAAATTATGTTGTCACTGCAACACAGAGGAGAGAGTTTTTTTATGGTACCTGGACTCAAGTATAAAATTTTTGATGAAAACTCAACTTGCATAAAATTAAAGAAGCCCACCATCAACACTTGCCTAGACTGTTTCATTTTTCTTCAGTTCTGAAAGAGGAATCCATGGCCCTCCCACTGAGAAACAGCTCCAGTCTTTTCTTTATTTTCTGTTTGTTTGAGACAGTACCTCAAGCCTGTAAATCAACTAGGTCATGCTCCAGTCGCGATTCTCTTGCCTCAGCCACCCTGAGTGTGGATGTCCAGCGTGCTTCTCCACATCTGCTTGGCCTCCGCTCCTCTCAGCCCCTTTACTGTGGCCTCCGCTCTTCCTACCTTCCAGACGAAGACATGTTCAAAAGAAACATATATTACATGAGGGTATAAAGAAGACCACAGGCAACCTTTTCAATTCAATACACAAAAGCTGAAAGTTTTCTTTTACAAAAAATAGATTAAAATTTTTAAATGTATGTAGAATATATTAACAGACAATAACTACAAGGTTGAGTCAATAATTTGGAAATTATTATTATTATTATTTTTTGTATTTTAGGGAAGGGCATATACGGTGCTCAGGTTCTCACTACTAGATAGGACTCCTAGTGATCCACCTGTTTACAGCCTCCCAAGAACTGGGATTACAGGGGCGTGCCACCGTACCCTATCTCAATGTCTTAGCGGGCCCTGGGGGCAAGGTCGGCAAGGCAGGCCAGGGCATGAAACCCCGGGACCCTGAGACTGCTTGCAGGTACCTTAATCCATTAAGCTATTTGGCCAGCTCTTAAAATTAAATTATTAATTAGTGACTGAAGCACAAAAATATTAATGTAGAATTAATATGTTTTAAGTGTAAAACAGAGAAGCTTAAAGCATCTATAAACATGCACTGTAAGCAAATACTAACAAAATTAATTAATTAGTAGATTAACATAAAAATGTATGAAAAAAATATTGCAAGGAATGTATACAAGCTGGGTGTGGTGATGTTTCCTATGATTCCAGCCCTTGGGAGGCAGAGGTAGGAGGCGAATGAAAAACTTAAGGCCAACCTGGGATATGCAGTGAGATCAGATCCACCCTGAACTGTACAGTGAGATAGTGCCTCAAGAAAAATGCAGAACTGGAACAAATTATTATAATAGCATCTTATTTAACTTAGCTTATGGCAAAACAAAACTGTCATATAAAGCAGTTTTAAAAACTATAGCTTAATCTGCAAGAAAAACAATTTATGGAATATAGATTGTTTCCCTTAAAATTGTTCATGAAATACTTAAAAATGGATGCAATTAGAGACCACACGCATAAGTGAAATAAACGAGACTTGCATATGTAAATTTTTGTTCTCCTCCCTTAGTGTAAGAAACTGAAAGAGTAAATAGGAAACAAAAGAAACAATAGATTTTTTTTTTTTTTTTTTGGCGGAACCAGGGATTGAACTCAGGCCCTTGTTCTTGCCAGGTGAGCACTTATTCTACTAAGCTATTTCCCTAGCCCCACAGTAGCATTGTGAAAGGAGAAGAAAGGCTCAAAAGGAAAGAACAACTGGCATAGGGAAAAGAGGAAAAAAGAACAATGAAAGATATGTATATATATACAAGATAGCTGAAATAATTGTACTACTATCTATACGTTCGTTGAAAGGAACACTTGGTGCTTACATTGTTTGATCAGTTTTGCATGGCAATATCTGGTAATCTGAGTAACTGCTTTGAAAATAACAATATGCAGTATAATAACCACTGTTAATTTCCTTTATCTTATTTTGAAATTCTATATCATCTTTACTGTGTGCTTTTTTCTCTATTTAAAAAAGAAAAATACAAAACTAGAAGTATTTCAAAAATGTAAATTGTAGAATATACATTTTCCTCTGTATAACAATGTCATCACTAATTGATTACAATTATTTTATTTTAATAAGAATAAAAAAAGATAAAATATAATTTCCAATATCTTTGCATAAAATATGATTGAAGAAAGCCTAGGAATAAAGATGACAAAACTGTCGAAGATAAAGTCACAAGTTATATATGAATAAAAAGAAAATTCACAGAAAAGCAATTAAAACAGCATGAGTAAAGAACGCTGAGTCTCCAGTGAGTAAATAGTTCAGGTTAAATAAAACTCCTGCATTAACTATATAAATTGCTTTTCACAGTGATTTCATAGAAAAAAAAACATTTTAATACACAAAACAAAAATTGCAATGAACGATTTGAAAAACATAACCATACCAAGTACCACTGAGGAAAACTAGAAGTGTACCCTATCCTCTAGTTTTGCCTGAAAGATTTTTATTAAAATTTTATAGCAACATTTTTAATGCCTTATATATCTTTATAGTTAAACATTTGTTACATATTTAACATTCCAACTGT
Source organism: Ctenomys sociabilis (assembly GCA_004027165.1). Lineage (NCBI taxonomy): Eukaryota > Metazoa > Chordata > Mammalia > Rodentia > Ctenomyidae > Ctenomys > Ctenomys sociabilis. Next base: position 3,561 of record PVKA01007436.1, on the reverse strand, counting down.
TTGCATGTCCATATTCTACTATTTTCTTTATTGATTGTTTTATATATTGCATTACATTTTATCTGCATTTTCCTACTATGTTTTTGGTTGATTTGGTGACTTTTTGGGTTTGTTTTTGGTTGTTTAATATGGGAGTCCTGCTCTGGTCTTCTATTTATTGTCCTGCCCATAAATCTGCTTGCTGCACTGCCTCTCTCAGGCTATCTCTGGGCTGGCCTCCCTGTGCTGAGAAGTGAACATGTTCGTTCTTTTTTCTGGACCTTGGAGCAGCCTGCGGAGGGAAAGCCTTCATTTTACGAGGTGACTTTGTTGTTCTCACAGCATTATTTCAGAGTGGTGTTTAAACATTGCCCGAGGGTATGCAGGACACTGCTGGCTGAGTTCTATCTCTCTTTTTTAAAAATTAATTTTATTGAGAAACAAGCAGCAATGAGACAGTTACAAAACCGATTAGCAGGACAGTTTCAATAATTAATACATTGCATATTGTTGCCTTCATACTGGTTATTTATAGTGCAAGATGCAGACATGATATTGTGTCCAAACACTATTAGTACAAATCTTTCTTCTCATTGAACTAAGAGAAAGTAGCTATATATCTATCCTAACTCTTTTTTATATACAGGTACAATATGGTCCTTCATTTGTATCCCCTTTTTCTGTTTGTTTTTGTTGGAGATGGGTGTTCCATTGCCACTTAAATATTGTAGGTGTGTGAATTCAGCAAAATAATTCAATATAGTCCAGTAGGCTATACTAGTAGTGGGTTTTCCATAGGACTGGCCACGTCAGAAATTGTTGACTCAGATGAAGCTCTCTCATAGAGAATGGGCAGCAAGAAGGTCCACTGCTCTCCCATGAATTGCTTTTCACAGGGATGACATCCACCTTTTTGAGAAAGGTATTTTCAGTAAGAGAGCAGGAGAGGTTAAAATTGGTATTTCAAAGTAAATATGAGGAAAAAAGAGCCAGGAAGAATCAAGACTAAATTTATCCACAGTGAGGGGAAAGATAGGTGTTTTGGTCACTGACAAACAGAAAACACACAGTATTTGTGCAAGAGACAGGGAAGTGGGTGGCCAACTGGGCCCCACGCACTTACATTGGGGTCCTCTTTCCTGGGCCACTGAGCAGTCATTTACATGGGTGAGATGGTACAGTTTACATAGCTGTTGGATGGGTTTTAACACTGATACACATGCAAAATGTGTCTCATTAAATGAGGGATTAAATTGTATTTGTCCATCTATAAAAATATAGTGTATATAAAAAGAAAACCATTTATATTTATTCAGCTGGATTTTTTAGTGAAAAGCCATAGGGTCATTTGGGTCAATCTTATAAAAATCATATAAGAAAATAGTAGAAATGTCAGTCACAGTAAACTTATTTTTGAAATTTAAGGAGTCACCAAAGGTTATTTAGGTAAATAATAATTATGAAGTTGTCACTAATGAAATACTAGATAATAACATATAGTCTGAATTTTATAAGTTATAACTTATTGAATTATTTAGTTCTAATAAAATGGAATGTCATCTATAGAATGTCCTGTTTATACTGAAATGCATAGCTCATCCTGAGGCAATCCAGTATTACACACTTTCTAAAGAGATAAGGAATTCACTATGTTTATGGATAAAGAAAATCGATTGCTTAGTAGTTCTATAATATAAAATGCTTGGAATAACTTGCAGGACACACTGAATAACTTGGCATAACTTGAAGGACATACAGATTTTTCAACAATCTAAGTGATCTCAGTTCAAAAATTCTGACTTGCCATGATTTTACTTTGCTCAGGAATACACAGTTCTTGAGGAAATGAGAAAAAAAAAATACTTATCTCAGTGAACAATTTGTCTCACAATTTGGGGTGAATCTGTTAAAAGTAAATAATGTAGTATCTCAGATTTTGTAAAGGTTCTGTTGGACATCAACATGTTAAATGGTGCCTGTTGTTTTAAAAAAGAAATTGGACTGGATAAAATTTCCACTGAGCAAATTCCATTAAATGAAAGTTTGATTAATTAGGGATTGTTCTTAAACAATATTGAGTGGCTGTATATTGACCCATATAATCAATTAAGAAAACTATTAGATTCATGGAGTAAAAGAATTTCTTAGTCCTTCCAGTTTCTTTCCCTTTTGTGGCAGAACTGGGTATTGAACTCAGGCCCTTGTGCTTGCCAGGGAAGCGTTCATTCCACTGAGCCATTTTCCCCACCCTCCTTGCAGTTTCAAGCATCAAGTGTATTGCGTTCACAATGATGAGCCTTTAAAAAAAGTGTCTTCTTGACATTGTACATGAATTTCACAATAAACAAATAATATGATGATTGCTATATAAGAGAAGACATTTTAAAATACTTTAAAAATCAAATTGCTAATAGATTATTCAATACCTATATATATAAACAGAGGTTACTACTTGAAGTTAATATTTGCATATAATTTTCTTTAATACAAATTTACTTTTCTTTGCTAGAATTATATAATATTTACATCATTTTGGGCCCATCTTTTTTATTTTTTTATTTTTTATTTTATTGAAGTACAAATATCAATCAGACAGTTTCAAGACACCTTAACAAGACAGATTTGATAAATTAATACATTGCAAACTGTTTTCATAATATTTTGATATCGTACAAGGTACATACATGATATTATATTTACAGATACTATTTTAGCAGATGTCTCTTATCAGTAAATTAAGAGTGTAGCTGCTTACTAATCTTATTTTTTACACATGAATTATATCAAAAATTCAATAATTATTTTCCTAGTTGATGAACTAGTACTAGAAGCTGACATAATATCCTGTTCAACCACCATTAGTGCAGATCTTGCCTCTCATAGAATTATGTAGAAGCACAGCGTTATCTATCCCAACTGTACTGTCTATACACACACATCATGATTTTTTCTTTCTACACTCCTTCCTTTGTCTACACCTGTCAAAGGTGGGCACTCCATTGACATTCAACTAACTTAGGTGCTTGAACTCGACACCACAATCCAACACAGTCCAGAATTCTATGACAATAGTGAGTTATTCAAAGAAGTTGTCGAGCATAGCCATTTACAGCTCAGCTTAATATTATGGCCCCACGATGTATACTTCATTTTTATACTTTTCTGCTGGATGGTTAAGACCTAGATAAAGCAAGACTTATATGCCAACACACGAACTTTATATTTCCTATGTGGTCAGTGAAGTCCTCTCAGGATTTATCTTGTAGTCCTGTACATTATTCTTCAGTTCCTTTGTCTGTGTCATCCATGTGGATGAGTCATGGCCAATGCTTGACCAGTTTGCTCTCTGTGAGAGCTTGAGAGAAAGTTTTCTCTTCATGTGACTCTCCCCAGGCACACTATAGAACTTCAATCTCTTTCCTCTGTGGCTCCATAATCTCCTTGTTCAGAAAATTTGGAACTCACCTGAGTTTCATGATGTTGCAGTACAGGTTCTCCTATGTCCTGAGTCTTTGCTGACCTTGAAAGGCTAGGGCCAAAATGTTGGCTGGCCTTGTGGCTCTTCTATTTCTCCAACTCTGA